>JAHWXV010024737.1:0-10589 GCA_024586415.1 Phrixothrix hirtus
TATATATATATATATATATATATATATATAACATATTTAACTCCGGAAATATACAAAAGATTTTCCAAATTTTCGATTTGGATTTCCTGGAAAAGCAAAAGCTAATGAGGCAGGTATTAAAACTTGGATAAAACATAGATTGATGGCACCCATTGACACCGCTATAATAAAGTAGGTCAAGAATTTATTCATTTTGATAATTTTGGAAATATAAGACCACCTAAAAAAGTAATCAAGTACCACAACTTCGACATTTACTTCAACTATAAAACAACTGGAGTGGACAGGGAACACCGCCAGGTGCGATTTTTATCTGCCAATTGAATTGGATTTGAGTAACAGATGCGTTGTAGCCTTGTTTTGATTACACGGTTGCAATCTCATTCGCAACATTAATCACGGAAACGATGCGATTAATTTCTATAAAACTACCACTACGGCGGTGACTAAATCAAAGGGAACATACAAAAATTTAATTCCACACGGCGCAAATGAAATTGATGAAACAAACGTGTGTCTGACTCTCTATATGTAACTTATAGCTCAGCAGTTATTCCATCGTCGCACAATGCTAAACACTTTTTAACTAACGGCCATGGCTAGCACTCTTAAATGTGCAATAAGAAGCAAATGCGCATTCATTTTCACACAGCCTGAAACCATTGGCCGCATGTTGAGATTTAATGATAAAGCGCTCAACGCAAATCTGGAACACTTCTGATTTGGATGTATAAGTTTTAAAACATACCAATATCCATTTACACTGTTAGATTATAACAGTCTCGTACAGAGCCGACGAAATAGTGAAGACACTGAGCGTAAAAGACGTTTCGGTGCCACTGGGTTTTAGATTAAATAAACCGCCCGCTAACCTTACATATTTGGAAGTAAATAAAAACCTTACAAGAAATTTAACAATAAATTTAGTAGACTAGGTGGTAAATATATAGGTTTAAGTAACGAAAACTTTTCTGTTCGTTTGGAATTGAATACAATTACATCATTACCACGACACACATCATTTACATCATTTTATTTGTCGTATATTCTACTATTTTATTTAATTACTATATTATTTTTTAGTTAATTCCTGATGATGGTATTTCATTAATTGCACCGAAACATCTGTAGGTTACTATGTCTAATAAAGATATTGGGAAAACGAGGTTTCATATTATTGAATTTACACTATACAAGAAGTTAAATACAAATTTAATCATTTCGATGGAATTCCAACAATGAGAACTGTATGAATTGCCAATAATGAAACAAACTAGATCCGACATCTAACATGATTTATTATATAAAGATAGAAATAGTTAATATGATTTTATCGCATGAAAAGCAGGTGCAAATATTGCAAGTAGTCTATGTCCATGAATAAACACGCGTATTTGTGTAAATTGAATGCATTTTGAACACTTCCTTTAAAGATACGCCGTCCTTGACAGGTAAGTTGATGCATAATCTTTTTAAAACGGTTAAAAGGCTCATTGTTGCATCACAAACTACGGTAAAGTTCATTTCTTAACACTGCCATTTGTACATTACAATTTCATATGGGTACTCCATATATCTGCATTTGCAACTTCTACATAATTTTCTTACACAGGAATTAAACTTGAAGGTTATTATTTGTACTCCATTTGGTTCTGTTCACAATTTAATTTAAACTATGGCATAAAACAATTGTTACCCAAGATAGAATTTCAGTGTAAGTTCTTCTTTATAATTAATTATGCAATATAAATCTAGATGACAATAAACAAGCGGAAATATATACATACATAATTTTAAAAATATATTTAAGGCACCACTGCAATAACGTTACACAGCTGTCTTCACTCATTAATAGTAAAACGAGCCTATTGGAGTAGACAATGAAACTAAATAAATAAAGCAAAGCTTTCTGTTTGTAGATACAACCCAATGTGGAATATGAATTATCCTAAATCCAGATTTATCATCGACTTTTACGCGTAAATTTGTAAAATTTGGTTTAAAACTAGAGTATCACCTTATATCGATCTGTGTTCGTTTAGGACGAGCATATGCGTGTAGTAAATGATGCTGTTCATATCCTAAACACTCTGTATTATATACGCTCTAGTTTTGATCTCTTCAGTTGTCCACCATATAGATAAATGGTGTACATTGTATTGCGCCGCAGCAAGTACTTGGACATAGTTAATAACTGACTTAAAAATAAATCAACGGTGCCTATACAATCAAATAGTTTTGATAAAATTTTAGTCTGCAAAAAATTGATTATGCTTAATAGTTTCGACTTAATTACCCTTATCCACAGCTATAGGCTTCTGTGTATGAATACATGTGAAAACAAAATTCTAAAAAGTAACAATAGTATAAGTAAGGAATTCCAATAGTCGCCTAAAATTTTATATAGTGTGATAAAGTGCTTGTATTGCCTGTGTAAGTTTCAATCGAGGTATTTATCACCACGAGTATATAAATGTTAATTCTGTTAATTATCCGGACATTAGCCGTCTCCGATTAGAGCTACCCACCGACCAACTACATGGAAATGTAGCTATACGTCTCTAGAAATACGAATATTTCAGTGAACACTAGTACATCATTCTATTTCCGTTCCCTAATATTGAAGTACGTCATATGCACATCGACTGCAGTGTTTGAAATTCCATTTCAATAGCTACAGTGGTTGAAATTTCATTTCAATGGCTAGTATGGTTGAAATTGTCGATATCATTTGTTATAAATACACGCAATACAAAATAGCATGACATAATGTATTACTATATAAAAATCGACGTTACGTTAATACATAATTGAATTGTCAATGTGTAATTCGCCCATGGTATGCAGTTTACAAAATAAAGTTCTATTTTAAATTTATTTCAGAACTTCATAGAAAAAATGGTATGTATATGTAGCGGGTGGAGGAAGGCATTTCAACTGCTCGGACAAAAAAACTATTTAGTAGTTGAAATGCAACTTCTTCCGCTTTTTCCATAATATACTAATTCTATATTTACGTGCAATTATTCCACTGTTAATAATGATTCAATTAATATTTAATAATGCGTAACGTGTAATAATGTTAACTATTTAATTGAATTATAAAGCATTCCAAATTTCACGATAATGAATCTTGGACAACCTAGTAAATTATTTAACAGTAATATTGTCACCGATATAAACCCTCAATCATGTCATCTTATTATATATTCTTTTGCAAGTTCACAAAGTCCCTACTCCTGCTTCGCTAAATGGCAATCTTGATATAATTACACTTACTATCGCTTTCCTCTCCTCTTGATGGTCTTGTTTCAGTCATGTACTCGTAAATAATTTCTCTCTAAATTTTAAATACAAATTAATATCTTACTGAACTTATCCATAAATTTGAAAGCAACTCTGCAAATAATGTCTTTTTAAATTATTTTGAAATCAATTATCGATGATCGGGGCCCTTATTTCTAGTTAATAAAAAAACTCAAATGCGTATTCCATGTTTTTATTAAACTTAGGTTATGGAATACATTTAAAATATACACATTTTAAGTTTTTGTCAGACTAGGCTGATGATTCCGAAAACGGCATTAAAAATAACTATTATTGTGTCATTTCTTTTGCAATATTTATTACACTAAAACATAAAATGATACGCATAGTTCTTAATAACTTATTTTACTAATCGCCCAAACTGTATAAATTTAAGCTATACATTTCAGATGGTTCCTATACCTAAGGATTTAATTATTAACAATTACTTGAGCAATTAGAATTTAGAAAGCTAACTCTAATAGGTCGCATAAGTTTTCATGATTCATGCTTCTTTATTTATTGTCTTCCGCCTTTTGTATTTTTTTAAATGGTGATTTTCTTTTGTAACAAATACTAAAGATGCTAGTTAACAATGTGTAATGAAATCCAATTATCTACCGTTAATATAGAATGTTTATATGGAGCCAGTAATTACATTGTACAATATATGTTCAGAAATTTTAAATTGGTTTTTCAATATAATTTTAAATTGAGCTTCCAAATTTGGTTTCAGTCTTACTCAATAGAGAAAGATAGTTAACGAAATCCCTTTTTAAAGTTATAAAATGGTTTACATACTATTTATGTATCCAATTAAATATATTAGGGTTATTGCCTAATTTGCTCTCAATAGCGTGCCTATTGCAAGTTCTCCGTAGAATTGCTAGAAGCTTCCCCGACTTACATTTGAAACTGATAATTTCTAGTGTTATTTAAAAACGATCATCAGCTTATAATGAAGAATACAGCGCGGCGTACTATTTGCAAAATTGTGAAATACTAACTCCATTTTGGTGTAAATGGCAATCAAACAAGTTTTTAAAATATTTAACTATAATATGCTTTGCTAAAACTGCATTCAAAAACACAACCTACCATGAAAGTCCTCTGAACCTTACTACTGACTGCAAATTTGAAGATCAATATAATCATTGCCCTCCTATAGTATGTTGTATCACATGGGCAAGGAATTTAAAAAATTGGCTTAAGAGAACCTGAATATGAATTCCGTTTGATTCGAAGAAAGCTGAAAGATCACGTTGCAGACTGTACTAGTGTGAAAGGTTACTCTGTCAGAATAAAGCACAATTAACTACTCGAGTTGTGATTGTAAACAATTTGCTTCACATGATAAAGGTCCTATAATCCATCCCCTCCAGAAACTTAGACGTTTAATGGGAATGCAGTTGGCAAAAGCAAACAAAGTGATATCCACCAAAATATTGATCTCATTTTTGTGTCATAAGCACCTCGTATTATAACTCAAATAGTATTAACTACTTTGGTATAAGACATAAATTATTTTGTAGAAGACCTAAGTTAACTAGCAATTCCAAAGAAAATTTCTAAGGATGTACGTAGAGCATTTTTCTATGAATTAAACATGAAAGGAGCTATCCAAAATATGTTTAATCTTAATCTATGCTTGCCTTGCTTTTCCAATTATTTTTACAAAACACCACATGAAATTTAAATAATTTTTGAATTGTTCACATAGGGACTACCGTTTATTGGAAGTCATAAATCGTTTTAATCACCACGCATGAAAAGTATTACTACAAACTAAAATGCATTTCTTGAAATACAAGTAATTTCCAAAACTGAGAAACATTCGTGTAAAACATTTTAATCTAAAACGCAAATTAAAACAACATTCTGATATGTATATAGAATTCATAAACTATGAAATACTAAATCCAATTAATGCAAAAGAGCATTAAACATATTTGACACAAATTAATTTAAAATGTTAAAGCCCTGGTTACTCAGATCAATATTATGCATCGACTTTAATATTGAAAGTATGATATAAACAACCGAATAATATAAAATTTGCATACTCATTGTATCACAATAACTAATAGTAATTTAAAACGTACAAATCACCTCATCATAAATGGAATTCCTAAGTAAATCACAACATTGGCAATATTTTGTGTTAGAATGTTTTAGGGTATTAATTAAATTTGCACTTCTCGACTAGATTCTCTGGAAAAGTATTTTTTTGTATTATTCATAACACATGTTACCTGCATTTTTACTGCCAAATTGTCTACGTAAATTCGCTCAACCAATCACCTTTCAAACCTAACTGAGACTTCGTACTAAAAGGTTAACTTGCCATCGTTTTGGGGTAATCTAAAAAAGGTTTTCAGAACAAAATGGAATATTCTGACGGAACTATTTCGTGTGGAAGACTGAAACATAAATGTTTGTAATAGGTATCTTAGGCCGAATTTGAGTAAGGTTTACTTTTCTCGTTACAACGGCGTTGGAGGTGCTGCTGCCGGTAAATTTACACACCGTTATTTTAACATAATATATATAGTATTAAACATTATAACGGCCCAAAGGAAGGAATTTTATTCTCTATTAATTAACAGAACTTGATACTATATACAAGAATTCATCCTACATCGAATAACTAAACAGATATCAGGTTATAAATACAAACATATTCTTTGACTAAAAGCTATAAATATAAATATAAATATAAATCTTAATATAAAGGTCCTAAGTTAATTAAATGTATATATACTTTTTGTTAGTTTCTCTGTTAAATAGACCGCAAGTTTCAGCTTAGAGCCTTTTAAACCTACGTGTACGTTAAACATATAGAAACTTCTTTGTATGTGGTTTAAAACCAATAGACTTGGATACTATAGGAATTTTTTTTAAATGAAACCGTATCCGCCTTGAATAATTACTAAATTATTTGCAGGGTGAGTTACTGTACGAATTTAATGTAAACTTTGTGCTTTTGTGGTATAAAGTTTCAACTCCATTTGTTGTAGCTGATTGGACTTAAAATCATTTGTGTTCAGTTAACTTGTATAGAAGCATGCTTTCAAGCTACATTCAATTTTAACAAATTCATAATGCATTTTCTACATGATTTTATCGTGTAGAGAATGTATAAACATTAATGTAACAATGACTGCTGAATGTTGAAAATGTATTGCTATAAATTCTAGAATGAGATATTCAATTTTTATAAAGCTATTGAAACAAACTTTGTTTAATATTATCATTGTTCTGCTTTGTTGTATTGTCTAACTTTTCCAATATAGAGTAAATAAGATAACCAGTAAGTATTCTTCGAGAATGTTCATTTGTGAGATTCATACATATAATCAACTAAATTTGCAAGTAGTGGCGTGATTAGCATGCAGAACCATTTAATAATGTTTTATTTATAACTACATAGGTTCATCACTATTGTGGGGTTCGCTAATATTTTATTAATAATTAATTTGTCTAATTTATACTAGTATTACATTTATTGTAACAAATTCTATTGGCAGTATTCTCTTTTCCAAAACAACTGGATCCCTTTTATAGGCACTGTACTCCCCTCAAGAAAAGTGTTTTGCAGAACTCATGCTGTTCGCGCTTTCATGCTTGTGATTTATACTAATTAAATAATGTCTATTGAAGCGATTTATAATTTAATATGGTCCCTCACATTGATACTTAAATGTTCTTTTTATTTTGTTCTGTCTAAAAAATACATGGGTGGCATTATGCAAGTCTTTTGGTATAAAAATATTCTCCCTGGTTGACTTCTGACATGGAGTGAAGAGTATGTTATACATATAAGATTTAAGTATAATAAATAATAAATAAATCTTTATTGTGTACAAAGTAAATATTAAGTACACAAAGGTTGAAATTCGGAAAACCCGTTCTTTCATTTCACCTTTAAATAACTTAAATGCATGGTTCACACATAATAAGAAGAAAGATAAAATGAAAATATAATAATACAATGATTGTTATCTAGTTATAATCTATGGTTTTAAAGAAATTTATTTAACTTGGTCGACAAATTGCAATAACGGACGATCTAAGTTAGTTAATGCTAAATTCAATAAAGTGGGCGCAGTATAAGAAAATGATCTCTCAAATGTAGCTGTAGTATGTTATGGTACAGTGAAACTGTTTATTCTTATGTTAACATCATCTATCCGTTGTCTCCTTGTTAGTAGAATATATAAATAAGATGGAGTTTTAGAATAAAATAATTTATGCAAGAAAGTTAGAACTAAGTGCATTATTCTATGAGAAATTTTAATTTCATTACACATTTCTAGGTATGGAGTTACGCGATGTTGGTAAGGTATACTGCAGACAAACCTAATACACGCATTTTGAATCCTTTGAACCCTTTTTCGATTATAAGCAAGGGATAGTAAACAAGACTGCAGTACTCAATATTCGGATAAGCGAGCGATTTAACTAATTTTAATTTCGATTCTTGTGTTAATAAATTTTTTAAATGATAAAGCGACTTGAGTTTGAAAAACGAAATTTGATAAACATTTTGAATATCTTCGTTAAAACTTAGCTGACTATCTAAATTAACACTTAGGTTTTTAGTACATTCTGTCCACTGAATTGTAGTTCCACTAACCATTATCTTCTTATTATGAACAGTGGCCCTGCGTTTTTTGGTTCCTATGCACATGGCCTTCGTTTTGTCGAGATTAATTTTCAAGCCATTTTTACTACAATAAGTAAAAATGTTATTCAAGTCCATACTAACTGAGGTTACCGCACTATCTGTACGTCATCTGCATATAAGTGTATATTTAAATATGTAATTACTGTAGGCAAATCGAAAGTGAAAACTGCAAATAAAATTGGTCTAAGGATACTTCCTTGAGGTACCCTATTGGCAATAAATTTAAAAGAAGAAACATTGTTATTCATTATTTTCACTCATTGCATGCGATTGTTTAGGTAGCTCCAAAACCAATGCAGTGTAATTTCATCTAAGCCAATATGAGATAGCTTGGCTAACAGTAATTCAGTGTGAATTAAATCAAAGACTATGCTTTGATCAAGAAGTATAAGAATGCTGACTATAGATTTATTATATGCTAAGGCGAAATCGTTTGTTACTCTAAGCAAAGCAGTTTAAGTACCGTGTTGCTTCCAAAATCCCGATTGTATATCTGGAAGTATTTCGTTTTGACATAAATAACCTTCAAACTGAGTCGCAACTATTTTTTCGGGCATTTTCGAGAATGTTGATAATATAGATATATGCTGAATGTCATTAAAACATTGTAGATTCCGAGACTTTGGTATAGGTTTTATATCAGCCATTTTCCACATTCAAGGTGCTATCCCAAGTCTGAGCTAATAGTTAAATAATTCTCTAACAGTATTTATGTATAGCGGGAGAACAAGATTTATCATTTCTATGTTTATCCTATCACATCTATAAGTTTTAGAGACAATACTAGCTGTGAGTTTAAATATGTCTTCATTCGATATTTCGTTTAAGCAGAAAACACTCCCAGTCATTTTAGTGTCTTTACAATATGCTATTGTATTACTGCATACTTCAGAAGTACCAGCGATATTTAAAAAAAATTCATTGGGTTTACAAGCTTACAAAAATTTTCCGTTTAGCTAAGCTGTAACTATTTTCAAAAAAATTGGCGATCAATCTCAGTGTTGTACCGTAAACTCACCCTGAAGCATTATATTTAATGTACATGCATTTTTCGTATACTTAGATGTAGGAATGGAAAAACTTTTCTATTTTTGCTTACAACTTTTCTAACACAATGGAGGATTTTAAATGCCTTAGGAATCTTTCTATAATTCCGTTTACAGTAGGATCATGTGATGTTCTAATACGACATAAACCTAAAATTTCCACTGTGCTACTTTATGCGGAATGCCAAATATAGAAACCCATTCTGTAACAAAAACATTAGCAACTGTTTTTGCTGCGATATTAGCTAAAGCATAAACTTCAGGCCAGCGGCTAAATATGTCAATAGGGTTAAAATATAGGAGTATGCATGTGAACGAGGTAAAGAACAGACAAGATCTATAGAAATATTATCTAATCCTGTACAAGGTTCTGGAAAATTTCCAAAAGCACTTCTGATAGGTCTAAAAATTGTATTCCTTTGGCGTTAATTATAAGAGTTCACTTGTTTTTCAACAATTTTATTAACATTAGGTGATGCACAGTGTTCGGCGACAGTTTTTAGGATGCTCTAGTTCCAGAATAAGATAATGAACATAAAATATTAAATACATTCTTTCTAAATGTTTTTGGAATGAATTGTTTCGGTTTTGCCAACGGCTTTGGTATGATGCATACGATTTTAGAGTAGTATCAGTGAACGTTCCCAGATGTTATTTATATGCCAGAAAATGAGTACGTTAATTAAGCTTAAAATGAAAGTTTTATTGTCTTCCTTAAAATTTCTACCTATGTGTTAATTGTGTAAGTTTACAAAATCTTTAAAACAAAGACAAGGTTTTTACCTAAGAGAGGCCCATTTTAATACACACACACAAATACGCACACGCACGTATACACGTACACGCACACTAACACGGGCACGGATACGCACACGCACACGCACACGCACACGCACACGCACACGCACACGCACACGCACACGCACACGCACACGCACACGCACACGCACACGCACATGAACAAGCACTCGCGCGCATACACGTACGCACGCACGCACGAACTCACGCACGCATGCACACACGCCAGCACGCACGCACACACAAGCATAAGCACGTACGCCAGCACGCATGCACGCACGCACGCGCTCACGCACGCACGCGCTCACGCTCACACGCAGGCACGCAGGTGCGTACGCACGCACGCACGCACGCACGCGTGCACACGCACGCGTGCACACGCACACGCACACGCACATGCACACGCACACCCCACGCACACGCACACGCACACGCACACTCACACGCACACGCACACGCACACGCACACGCACACGCACACGCACATGAACACGCACCTGCGCGCATGCACCCACGCACGCGCGCACGCACGAACTCACGCACGCACGCACGCACGCACGCACGCACGAACACATGCACACACGCACACAAGCACAGCACGCACGCACTCACACACCCTCGCACACACCCACACTCGCCCACACGCGCACACGCGCACACGCCAACACGCACACACGCACACGCGCACAGGTGCACAGACCCACACAAGCACACGCACACACACACACACACACACACACACACACACACAC
>JAHWXV010024743.1:0-16214 GCA_024586415.1 Phrixothrix hirtus
GTATGTGTCGATTTCGGTAATATAAACCTGCTTTGCTAAAGAGTTAACCTGAACGTGTTACACACTGTAAAGTATTTTGTATGTGGCGACTTTTACTATACGCTGTAAAGAATGTTAGATGCTCTCGTATGCAATAAAGGGCTTTTGTAATCTTCTCAATGTCGCCGAGGTAATGCTTGAGGACTCTAAATTCTATCTGATCTTCAGGCTGTTTCATTGTTAATCCTTATGAAGCTAGCTGTTATGTGTCAGGTCATCCATCAGAATATTTTATTATTAATTCTTATGAGGCTAACTGCTATGTGCCTGGTTGTCCGCCTAATAATTTATTGTTATTAATCCTTATGAAGCTAGATGCTATGTGACAGAACGTTTTTATTATTAATCGTTATGAAGCTAGCCATTATGTAAAGTTATAGGCCGATTTTATAATTAACCACGCGTCTTGTATCTTTATCTTTGTTCTTGATTGTTCATGATTGTATTTCGCTAAACATATTAAACATATGCCGGAACGCGAAACAATAGGTGTAGCCGCCGAGGCCGCCAAATCTCGTGCTGTCGAAGTACCTCAGCCCCGACTGGAGGTTACGCAGTCTCTCTCCTTGAAACGTACATATGGAGGTCCTTACTATGGCAGTGGATCACGTTAGATGCCTCCGTTAGCCAAGATTGCAAACCCTGCAGTGACATCGCTTGAGCGTGATCTGCGTTCTCTATGTATAATTCAAGGGACCCCCTCATGGGGCGAAGCCCCGGTAGAAGCCAGCATGACCTCTAAATTGAATGACCTCCAAATCTCCTGACCGCTAAATTGTAAGAGCTCTAATTTTTATGACCTTTAAATGACAGCCAGATCGTAGAGGTCATTAAAGGTCGTCGGAAGCGTACCCTTACCTACTAACATGTATATATCTGGACGTCTAGCACTTAGATGCCAGGCGCTTAGTTGTGCCTATAGCATTACATTTGTAGTCCTTACAAATTTACTTAAATCTATTTTAACGATTTATTAATCAGATGCCATAGAAATCGTTATCTTGTATTTATTGCTTAATAATTACGTTTTAGTGAACGTGCATAAAGCATCTATCATTTTGTAACTGGACCTAGACTTCTACTTGTCGTCACCCTAAAATTTTAATCTTTATAGCATTCTCTTTCGTTAGGTAATTACCGCGATCGAACCTAATCCATACTTTGATAATTGTAGAACGTTCAAGCTCGCTTAATCATTTTCAATATCTCCGTATATGAAAGTTACTTAAATTACACTAAAGTTACGATATAGATAGTGCATAGATTAAGTGAAACCTAATCTTCCTCAATAAAAATATATTCTGGGATAGTTTTCAAATATTCATAAAATAATGTAACCGAAACCATGCGTTTTTTGCTCGTATTAAGTAAATTTCGGTACCAAAGTAACAGATTTAGCTATGTGACATGGAAAACCTAGAAGGCGTTGGAATGTTTTGAACAATTGGGCGAAAACCTTTAACAATTGAAAAGAACTAAATGATTAGAATTCGAAAGAATATATGTGATAGCTTTAATTTTTAACTTACAATATGTTGAGCTACCTCGTTTATTTATGTATTCAGTAACATATTGTAGCATTGAATCTAAAGAGTTATCGATGTCAGCTTGGTCTACTGAATTCCTTGTAAGATGTATTTCATGTCACAGAGCTTTCAAAGTCAACATTGGGTTAGGTAAATTCCTTAGTCTCCTACCCATCATATCTCGCATAAGGTTCAATGGGGAAAGATTCGGACGTTGTGCTATTCAAGGTAAAACGTTGATATTGCTCTCTTCAAAATAGTTCAGCGAAGTCCTTGCATTGTAAGGACGAGCAGTATCTTGTTCAAACAGACGGTTCTACAGTGTCCGAAGGAATTGAAGAACATGATATTGTACCGTTTCTTGAATGTATCGCTGGGGAGTCATATTGCCTTGAATGAAAACTAAACGAAATCTACTGCCATAAGCAATGGTGCCCCATGTCATAATCTGCACAATGTGATATATATGTATTTCGATTAAAAATTGAATGTTGTGCCTTACTTCGCTACCCGTCCTGATCTAAGCTTCATACAGCCGCCATGTATTTCCACACAGAATTTTAATATATTTTTAAACACAACTTGATGACACCCCATATCCCACTGAAGTCTCCCTCTGCATCAGACTAAATGTCACTACCGGTGTAAAGTCGTAAGGGGAAATACTAGATGTTGTTGGCAAGAATGCAAACCAAAAGAACGAATTCTGCTATAAACAATACAATACTACCTCGACGGCATCCACATTAAAACCATCCGTCAGTAACAGACATGATTTTGAAAAACAGTCTTTAACAGCGAGAACTCATAGGTGGCGGTCTTGGTGTTAGATTGTTCTTTTTGACCCTTAAGCACCGTTTCGGTGACGTTTTCGCCCTTCTTCAAGCAACCTTCTACAAATTATTGTAGTAGACTTTCTGTTTGAGCAGTTTGCGATTTTTCTAAATCAAAAACCGCCTTCACGCAAACAGATAATTAGATCTCATTCAAAAACACTCACTTGGCTATAACTTGCATGTTGTCATTCTCTAGGTATTTTAAGAAAGTCAGAATATGTCAAATTACACTAGCAGACAAAAAAATCGAAACAAATGTTAGAGAAAGGGTCATTTAGACTATAAGTGCCTGATCCAACCTCTCCAAATTTTAATCTTTTAATACTTTTCAATGTTTAAACGGTTCTGCCAAATTTTATCAAAAAATTTCAACGCCTTATAGAGGTCCAATTTCTATGTCACATGGTATATTTCAAAAATTAATGTTATTCAATTGTTCCTGGTTTAATTGTAATAAAAGTCATACAATAGTAAAACATTTCTTTCTAATTATTTACACATACGTACTTCTATCTTTCTTGGGTTACTTCTTAATTAACCCATTTAAATGCATTTCAAGAATATAGATAGAGAATGAGAAAGTTTTCATATATACATAGATTAATTTTGTAAGTGCTTCCTCAAGATTTTTCCTTTATAGTATAAACTACCAAATATATACTGCTCATTAAATTTATATACATTATTCTGGCTAGAAGCCATGAAATTTTGTACTGTAGCTTTTGGCGAAATATAAAATGTGAGAAAGTGTGTAGTTTATTTTGAACAAAAGCATATCATGTAAAAGAATTATGCTTAAATGAATTAAATAAATGAATATCTTTTATCCTTGCGTTTAACATTTAATTGTAATTATAAATGTTTTATAAACCAATAAATACGAAATTTGAGCAGGTTAACGAAATGCATGCTTTATCAAAGTTTGTAACGCTTTTTATTACGTCTCGGACATTTTATTTGCGGAAAGCTTCGCAATGATTTCATTAAGAAATATTAGTCCTTCCTCTATTATTTCTAAAAGTAAAAAATAGTTATACATATGTGTAATGTAACATATATCTGATGGAAGAGGCATAAGTAATTAAAATATTAAGGTACATCAGGTATTTCTGAAATTAATCTAAATGAAACGAGCTTTGAAAAAAAATCGATTGTTTATTTTGTTACAGCAGAAGCTAAATTTAAGAAAAGTGGTGATAAATTGATTCAACTTCTGCTCGGAGTTGGGGTAATAACCTCTCCATAGTTCTTACGGAAGTCGATTCGAAAATTAAATGCTATACAAAAACCTCAGAATACCTTGACGCTCATTTCAGCATTCAACTCAACAGGCGTTACACTAAATTTTATAAACATCCTCTAGTTACTAAAAAGTAAAATATCAAGTGAAGCAGCTATAAAAATGCGAAATTTACATTCTAATTAAAGGACTAGGAAATATTTAAATAAAACAAGATGTGAAAGTAAAGCCGAAGATAATCTCCTTTCTATAGCAAACTTTCGCTTTGGAAATAATCTTTCTAATCGCCAACGATCGCTTGAAAGTTGAATAAGCTTTACTCGCGAACTCGCCATTGGAATTTAAATATTTTAACATAATCTTTGTGTTCGCTCAGTTATCTAATAGGTTTACTATTGGTTTGATCCTAATTCCGCTTACTTCATTTACCTTGTACTTAATGTATAAAGAAAATTCTGTTAATTAACATTTAGTCTCATCCGAATTCATATTCAAAGGTGTATTAAAAATAATTGAAAGGGAATCATAATGATATAATATATAATTTGAAATAGCAAAGGTAGTATAATACAAAATCATAGTTTCCAAAACTAATGTTGCATTCGTTCTACATTGATGTCACATTCACATATCCGTTCTCGTAATAGTGAGCTTAATCAAGTAACAACTTCAGGTGACAAAAAAACGATAGAGCAGCTCCTTTTCGTTTCCATGCCCACTCCCGGTAAAAGATTAAGGAAAGCAACTTGAGTTTTCCCATTCTTAAGAGTAAAAGGTTTATGGGCATAGATGCTTGTAAATTCGCTTGTGACTCTTCAAAAATCCTAGTAGATCTGAGAAAATGTAGTTCGGATTAAAAGCTATAAATACGCCTAGGTGTTCTTATTTTAAAATCCATTTTAGTGCAAGACCCTCTTAACCTAATAGATCTGTCAGTAGAAACCGCCGTGTTCTACCCGAACTATTCGGAGTGATAAATCGAGTCTGCCGTTCTGTAATAGTCATCGGAACTACCAATCTCATATAATTGTTAATTAATTAGAACTTACTTCCTTAATCAAGTACTTTGATCGTTGCATTATGCAATCTTGCGTTTAAAAGCTAACGTTTGATTTTACTACCGGAAATATTATTAAATGTCAACGCATAATTGTTGGAATCAAATTTTTACCTAGTACTAAGTAAATTTATTTATAATCATATCCACAACCTACGTGATGGACTCAGACGCGAGGTATACTTGTTTATATGCGATATTAATAAAGGTAAGGTGAGCAGCGACAAGGTTAATTCTGACCTACCTATCCTCCGTGTGTGATCGTTCACGTATTTTCAGGAAGTAGATATCTATGTACGTGCCAATTTTTGCCCAAGTGGCTCAGTAGAATTATTATTCGTCTTATATGCGTGTTACTTATATTGTTTGTTATTGTTATATATCATTTTTTTACTTTTCATAGACTCCTTTACCTCCAGATTAGTTTGATTGAATTTGAATTTTAGCAAGTTGTCTGTTGTCTGATATATAAAACAGTGCTATTTCAGTTACAAGTCCATTCAACTCATTTGGCCATAAGTTATCCTAAGATTCAATTAATTTATAATTACTCAGATACCGGGTGGATTCAAAAAGAATACCATCATCAATTCAAAATCTTATTTAGGTCCAATTTCTGGACGCTAACGATCACTAAGCGTCATACTAACAATTTTAATCACTTATTTGTATATACAGAAAGTCAAAAGGTCTACTTATTTCTTAAGTTACCGCATTGTGTCAAATATTTCGAATATATATTACCTAGCTTCTAAAATTCTCATTAATATCACAGGAAAAACGAAACACTTTATAAAATATTTTTGGATATTTAATAAATTTATAAACAGTTGTAAATTCCATATACCTAACATTTACACTCTATTAGGTTTTATTGTACTTTCCCTATTTACCGATAATTAGAATTAGATCTTTTTAATATAAATAGGAGAAAATTCAAAATTTCACCAATATAATAAACAAGACTTAATCATGAAGTTTGCTTAAAAGCCGCATATTGCCAACATATTTCAAAATTCTATTTACAATTCTATATCCTAGTAATGGATGCCCACTTTCCGTAATGTTAGCTAACATTATATTAGAAGCTTTACAAGAAAAAGTAATAAAATAAGTTTTGCGATTAAGTAAAAGAGTTTTTAAAATGAAAACACAATTTATTTCATCTTATTATTTGGAAGTTCCCACATGAAGTAAACCTTTAAATTGAGAGTGATTTGAAGTAGAAGTCACGTCTGCTTTTGATCTCTGCAAAACTGGATCTAACTTATTTTATCTAATAATTATTAAATTGTCGAAATTCATATCATCATATCAGCGGAATCCTTAGTTTGCCGTTTTCATGAGAATTGCAATTCAACAAAGCATAATCTAACTGCTAGTGTTGCATCAACGCTTTTACCGTCAGACCTGCAGCTTAACAGGAAATGGTCTAGTCACCTAAGTCATGATAAGCATCTGATATCTGATGATATAATTCCTTCATCTTTAAGTCGAAATTTTAGGACTAGCAACGGGATTTGACAATGCCAGATTTAGGTAATCTTGCACTTACTTTTCGTCCTTTCTGCAATACCTTACACTTATGTTTCCTGTATAAGCTAATGAATAAATATAGTGAAAATGATATAATTAGAATATAAACAATTATTGCCCATATAGTTATATTATGAAATGTATCGGAATATTTGAAATTCCTTCTAAATGTTTACTTTGCGTTTTCTAATTCACTTTAAATAATTACTACTTCATCTAAACTAATTTTATCTAAATTTAAGGGTTTGAAATTAATTTTTGTATTTATAATATAATGATCCTTAATATTTAATATTGAGAAATTATCAAAGTTAGTATTTATATTCGCATTTTCGTGATTTTTTATTCTTACGTGCATAATTATTCTAATCTCGTATTGATAATCGAGTGCTATTAGGAAGGTTCCTGTACGGAGTAAATTATTTGTGATCCCACTACACTTTTGTGAGGTCACTGTGGTTTCTGGTACAATCTCTATCCGCTGGTTGTCTTCTAATTTTTCGGTCTTGATGACCTTGACTTCCGCCGATATTTGTTGACAATTGGTAAGCTTTTGTGTGAATCTTAGTATTTGGACTTCGCAGGGAACCTTCTTAGTTTCCGTTATGAGCTATTGGATTGGCTTGACAAGTGTTTTTTTTTATTAGTTGCATTTCCTCTAGTAATTCTTTTGGATTAATCATTGAATTGTGAAAACCGTTTAATTTTGAAAATATAATTGCTGACTCGATTTTTTCAAGAGAGTCATATATTAATTGAAAAGCGGAAATAATTTGGGAAAGTGTCATTTGTGTAAATAAAAATATAGAAGCTTCAAAATTTTTAATATAAATGTACTCCAAGGCTTGTTCAATTTGTTTGATGCGTGATTCATAAATAATTTGATTATTTGTTAAGTTTCGAATATTTGATTTGAAGGTTTCAATTAATTTTTGTAAAAATGTGGTTTCATCTTTAACAATGGTTTTTATTGTTATCTGATTGTAGGATAATGTCTTAATTGCGTTGCAATATTTTTGTGCATCGCTTTGATCTAAATTACCTGTTATTGATTTGAAAATCGATCCTAGTTCATTTATAAGTCTGCGTTTCCTTCTGTTTGAGGTTAAGGGGTTTAATTGATGAATTTGTGCTGTTATTTTATTAGTCCATACCTTCATTAGGTTGTAGGAGTTACGGTATTCCTTATCATAGCTGGTTAGAAGGGATGTATTTTTTTTAGAATACTTTCGAGGATTAGAAATTTTGTTTGTAGTGATTGAAATTCTACGATAACATTAGTTATGTCAAATACTTGGATAAAAGACCAATGGTCTATTTTATTTTGGGCGTTTCCTAACTTCAGAGGTAATAATCCAGTGTTGTTATTTAGAACGTAATATTTAGGAATTATTAGTTTTTAGTAGGTTGCTGTATAGGCGAGGAAGAGGAAAGAGAGGATGGAGGCCCTGTAACAATAGTGGGTTTCTTTAGTTCTTTGATATGAGTTATTGCTTTTTTGATTCTATTTTGCATATTTGTGATTGTTATTCTATTTCTTTCTAGCATTTCTGTTATTGCGTAAGGACCAGTGAATTTATTATGATGTTTACCACGAGTTTTGGGATTACATTTATAAACAGTTTGACCTAAATGAAATTCGTTATTAGCATCACCTTGATCGTTGCATTTTCAAAACAATTTTTTGCTTTTAGATTTGTATACTTCTTTTTATCGCGTCATAGACATGTTTCAATTTTTGTTGGTAATTTTCAGCATATTCTGTATAGAATTAATTTGGAATAAAAATTTCGTTAGGATTTCGTTAATGTGTATACCCAAGTGTGAATTCAAAGGGTGTGGAATCAGTCGCACTATGAATTGAATTGTTATATCCTATTATCATGTTTCAATTACTTTAAGAATTAAGGCCAGAAATTCTTAAGACATATTAAAAAACGTTAGTGTTAATAAAAATCTAACTTTAATTTCTAACTGGTTTATGATGTTTATAAAGATTATTTTTAAATTTTATGCTCTAAGCAATAAAGAGCCCCCTGAAAATTAATAAATTATTAAAATATATTTATATTTATTTGTTTCACCTAATTTTTCGATTGATATTTCATACTTTTTTACTACAACATATCATGTCTTAACTTAAAATTGTTAGAATAATATAATTTTCAACTTCGCTGAAGAAGGGTTCGCAACCTGAAACCTCCAAATCATATTTCACCATAAAAAGAAAAAGAAAGTATTATTAAAATTTGAAATATCATTTCGTTTTTTAATATATCCTAGGAATTTCTGGCCTTAATTCCTGAAGAAATTGAAATATTATCATCAATAAGCCAAAAGCAACCTATTTGGTAATTTTTCTAAATATCCTGTGACAGCATAATCCATTAAACGTTCTGTTTCACAAGGGAAGGTTTCTTTTAGAATTCTCAAATGTGTAATGACCTTGGAATGGAAACGTTCTACTATACTATTTGACTAATGACGTTTAGGGTTGGTGAAATGAATATTGTCCTTGTGGAGTTTTAATATTTCTTTAACAGTATCATTATTGAATTCTGTTATGTAGTGGTTTATCGGGGATTCCGAAAGATGAAAAGTATTTAATTAGGGCGTTACTAATGTGTATAACTCTGTTTCCTGTATTTGTATTGTCTGCGCAAATTTTGTGAATGCATCTACTAAAGTCAAGTAGTTGTTTTTGTCATAACTAAAAATATCGGTATGGACTATTTGAAATTGTTTTGAAGCAGTTTCGTATTCCATCATTCTCGCTTTCACGTAAAACACACTCCTGCATCTCACTCTTGGAAAAACTCAGAGGGTAGGGGGGACGCTATACCCTGCAACTTGCCCCGCAGGTAACCTCGTCCGTCCCCCGCTTCACCACCTGGCCGACAAACTATCTAGAACGTTACTTGTTTAACTACTAATTATTTTTACAGATTTCACTATAATTAAAAAATAACAATACTTAGTTGTACAAAAGCTATATGGTCCGGTAGATATACAATTTTCAATTCACAAACCTCAAATAAATATAAAATTAGCACAGTATATTACGTCACGGATAAAATCACAATATTTTCAGATGACCGATTCCATAAACACAATTTAAACAAAATAAAGCAAACTTTAATTAATAATAATTATACTTTAAAATTTATACATAAATATATAAACATCAGACTTAATACAATTTACAATACGAACCTACAAACTAATAATAACACAATTTCTAATCAAATTAACACGTCTTCTCAAATCCAACAAGTTCAAAGTTAATATATTTCAATTTAATTTAAACATTTTAGTATTAAATTAGCTACAATGCTTAAACATTAACTGTAGAAAGAATGTTCAACACAAACAACTAAAAACCATGTTTTCTAATCTAAAGCATAAAATACCCATTGAAAAATTCTCAAACATTATTTATCACATAAATTGCAACGATTGAATTCAATATACATTGGACAAACAAATTAATTCTTAAAAAATCGTTTTCAACTCCATGTTTCAAATGTAAAAAGAAACAATTCTACTGCTCCTGCTAAAGTGCGGAAAAACTTATAACTTCAATTTTAATTATAACAAAATTAAGATCTCAAAAATTGAAAATAAATTAGCATAAGTATTTGATCTCAGACAAGTATCATATAAAGAAACAAAAATTTTGTTTATGTCTTCAAAGAGAAAATCTTGGTAAAATTTATTTCGAAATAGTAGAAAACGATTGACTAAATTATATAAAGTCTAAGATATAAATATTGAAAATTATTATAAATAATAATAAAATGCGAAATTAATATTGCAAAACATTACATCAAAAATATTATCGTTTTCAACTGTACTCGCCATTTTACCTTGTAATGTCAACTAAAATGGCACGTACACTGTATTTCTACTTAAAAAGGCATTTATAGACATCATTATAATTAATTACAGATAGAAAATGGTATATTTTATAATTAGTTCTGATGGTTAAATATCTCACACGAGTGTGAAATTTGAGCGACGATCCGTCGGTTGAACACACAAGTGTGAACTATTTAATCAGCACTATACTTTTCAGATGACCATTTACTTTTGAAAGCAATTTGGCGGTAACTATTAAAATTTTTTATTGTATATTATACTTGCTTTTAAGATTGTTTTATAGGGAATTATTGAGCAATAAGAAAATGGCTAAGTTATATTAATTGCACTTGCAAACAACTTACAAAATGTAATATATACATGTCACTGCAATGCATCTTACATAGTCTTTGTAAGTGCATGTAATGTAACTTGCGCAAGATTTTTGCGCTATAGTTGTCTAAATTAACCACTTGGTGACAATCATCAATTTTATTTGAAATGGAAAAATAAAGGAATAACAGTTGTTTCTTTACTAATGATTTCAAGTAGTTGCTTACCAACTGCCTTATATGAATTAAACTTTAAATTGTTTATTTAATCTGCAACATCGGAATAAATATCACGGACGTTGCTATAGCTACGTACTATATAGTCTGTAATAGTATATTGTAAAACTAGCGCTGAAAGTTGGATAATTCACACGAGTGTAGGTTTGAGCCACGAGCTGTTTGGCGAGTGGCTTAAACACACGAGCCTAAAATATTCATTCAGCACGTGTTATATACTATATTTTTCCGATGATAATCTAAACCTGACAACTCTTAAAATTACGTAATAACTTATGTCAATTAAACTTGAATAAGCATCGCCGACTTTACTATATTACTATAGCAACCTACTATGTAAGCGTGTGAA
Source organism: Phrixothrix hirtus (assembly GCA_024586415.1). NCBI lineage: Eukaryota > Metazoa > Arthropoda > Insecta > Coleoptera > Phengodidae > Phrixothrix > Phrixothrix hirtus. The sequence continues at coordinate 11,011 of JAHWXV010024743.1, forward strand.
ATATATTTCATACGATCACTTGATAACCATTTCACAGCAGTTTTATTGCTATGCGCAGTGTGTAACTTTCAATGCTAGTAACCTATGCAAAATTATTCATTTTTCATAGTGGTCGTCGGAAAAATATATTTTACACGACCACTTCACAATTGAAAACAATTGTTCTTGCAATTTTATACTTAGTTTGTAGAACACCATTATTTTCTTTACATAAATCGTTTTTCTCTTATATAAATATTAACCGAAAATTTTATTGTTTCACAATTTAGCTGATACTATTAATATTTTCCAAGATGCACGTCGTGCGAAAATATAAATAACCAATTTGGCTAACAAACAAATGTTATTATATGAAAATCAAGAAAATGTTTGGCGCGAGTATAAATTATGGATATATAGATTTATTCCACAAAATGTTGACTCATCCAAATACTTTTTGAAAATTAATTTATCCAAACCTCACGTAAACTAATGTGAATTAAGGAATATTTATCGTCCTTTGAATTCATTAAAATTTACAACCATAAACTCAGTTACATCATCTTAAAGCAATTTTTACAGTATCAAACACATTGATACATACGAAATTATTTTATTTAGCCTCCATTAGCCGTGCCTCTTATCGAAAATCTCTGCTTCCATTCTATAACCAATCTATAACCTAGTCGCTGTGACGCTGAAAGCAGTGGCGCCCTCAACTAACGAATTATCTTACCCCAAACGGTGTTCGAATGTTCCATTAGGGTCAAACCATGACCAACTTCGATGTAATGAGACTTGAAGCGTATCGCATCATCTAAGCTTAAGTTGTCCGCTACTTCGACACGTGATGTAACGCAAATCCTTTTCATTAAACAAATGATAAATGTGTATCAATATCCAAACTTCAAATTGGATGCCAGCTGGCGAAACATATTAAAAGGAATAGAAGAATCCATATAATAATAGAGAACTTGTCAATAATGGAAAAACAAATTATTTGTTATAAGTGATCCAGAGCATAGCGTAAGTTACTTCGCATTTCTATATTAGGCCTATGCACTGCTAATAATTGATATTTTAACCAATAGCGCATGCAAGCAAATGGTCAGCCTAACCCAAGTGTTTCCATAGATGAAGTGCTTACTTAACGATTGTAATAATCAGATTAATAGCATTGATTTACTTTTGAATTGCCAATAACTGCATTTAAATACCATAAAAATGTATGTATCATGTTTCATATCAGTAGTCTTAAAACATTGATAGCTAAAACTTTTACAGATATATTTAGAAAAATATATAATAAATGACTAAGAAATCATCAAGGCAAGTGTTCGATACATACGAGGCGTGTCCTAAACATATGGTACAATATTTTATTAAAACCTAATAACTATTTATATCGAAAATTAAATTAACCATTTAACAGCATATAGTTTAAGCTATTACTATCTCTTACAGATATGAAATATAGTTTAGAGAAAGTCATGTTTTCTGTCAACATTTTTAAGCGGAAATACACGTTTTCAGGTTCCCCCTGAGTACAAAAAACATGTTTTTAGAAATTGGTTTGTGTGTGAGTGCGTGCGTGCGTGCGTGCGCGCGTACGTGAAATTTTATATATAAGTTTACTCCCACCATAGTACTTTTATGTAAGAATTTTGTTAAAATCGAATTGCCGGAAGTGCCACTTTATTTTTGCGATTTTTAGGTTTTTTGCAACTTTTTCGAAAACGGTTTTAACGATTTTTTTAAAATTCACCACGTTTCTAGCGCCTGTAATTCTGTATTAGATGAACTAATTAGTTTCTCTGAGAAAATTTGTTGAAGTGAGTTATTAAGAAAAATCTCTAGTTAAGCAAAGTTTTGTCTGGCGAGTAACTTGGATGGGTGACCGTTCCAACTCAAAATAAAAATAAATTAATATTCCAATGATTTATATGCTTTATTTGCATACATAATTACTTTTTATTTGAATCTATAAATTATTTTTGCTTTAAGTGAGCCCAAAATTTAATTATAAAGCTCTTAGTACATGTATAAAGGAAATTATGAGTAGATGAATTATTTATGCTTTTAAATTAATTTTAGAGTTTGCAATTTAGTTGTATAGGAAAGTCACTCACGTCAACAAATTCAAATTAACTTTAAAATGTGTAAGAGAAAGTAGTGTATTGTCTCACACCAGATTTCTTTTCGACATAGTCACTAAACTTTTCTAAACAATTTTCACAATGGGACATAAGGGCAAAGATTTCTTTCTGAGAAAATGTTCTGCGTATGATTTGAAAATTTGATTATTGCATCTTTAACCACATCACCATATGAAAAATGCGCGTTTCCAATCCACCCGCAACTTCGTTGCTACATGTTTAATATTTGGATCTTTGAGCGAAGCTTTTGGCTTCACACCTTTTCCACATCATTTAAACCCACGTCTGTTTGAAACTGAGAACATCAACTGAGATTTGAGTTTGAATTTCTTTCTCTGCTAACTTCAACAACATCTTTAGAAATTTCCGTCGGGTACGATTTATTTTTCTAGAATGAAGCTCGAATAATTATGTATAGCAAGAAATGTAATACCCCAGATTTAATATTGTCAACAAATGGAACGCCGTTTATATAGGAAAACCTCGTCCTTTTATGTAGAGATAACATAGAAATAACAGATGAGAGAAAAATATTGTACTTTAGTTTTGGGATATATCTCATATATATTCGACTCTTAATTTTTACAGTAAATAGTTTCCTTGGTGGGTTTATTACTCATGATATCTGTATTCATTACTTCGATTTGTACTATATTACAGTCGAAGGGAAATGACGTTTTTAAACATTTTTAGAATCTTTTAAATGAACAGCAGAACTATTTCTTCAGAAAATGTTTTGCATCGTTCTTTCAGTTCTCGAATATTGGAGTGACATCTTTTCCAAGTTTTTACTCCCTTTCTAAATCAAAAGAAAATTTATAGTAGCCTATTTCAAACAAAGAAGTAGTAGCAGCAATAACAAATTAGTCAGCGGCACACACAGTCCCTTTAAGGTATTACAGGAGTTCATTACTATTTCAGAATTATACTAGGTGAGCTCAAAGAATACGGTGACTGAATTTATTACGAACAAAGTAATAGGTTTACATTAAATTTGAATTAATCTCTTTCAAAGTACTCTCCTTGGCTAGCGATGCACTTATCCCAACGTTGATTTCATTTTTGGAAACCTTCCTAGAAGGCTTTCTTCTGAAGGGTCCTCTGCTGCTACGTCGTGGCCTTCTCAATGTAGGGAATGGTGTCAAAACGTTTTCCTTTTAGAGTGGTTTTTATTTTTGGGAACAGCTACAAGTCACACGGCGGATGTGAACAGACGGCAACCTTTATTTTGACAATAAACTATTAAAAGTCTTGGAACATTTGCACTCACTTGTCTCATTTGCAAATCATGGACTAGAATGCTTTGTAGGGACTCATATGAGATGTACAGTTCCTGTGCAAGTCCTTGAATAGTCAATCGCCTGTTGAACCAATCGTTTTTGCCACTATTTGCACGTTTTCGTCTGTTCTTGAGGTTGGAGAGCGTCCCGAGCATTGCTCTTCAGTCTTCAACCGCTTTTAAGTCATTTATATCACCTGTAAACAGCCTTCAGAGTCACCACATTCTCATCATATACTAACTTTAACATTTAATGAGCTTGTTTGGGACTTTCTTGCAACTTAAAACAAAATTTAATGTTCGAAATTCATGATGCGCGACACGATAAATACGATCTCGCTCTTCCTGCTCTGGAAGCCGACTGACAAGTTACAGCTTGTTCAAATTTCACGCTGACTATCTCAAAGGATCATACTATCATAGTTATTACTTCAAATGCATGTTGCGTTAGTAGTTGCTGCTATAAAAAATTATTCACGGTATTTTTTTGATCATACCTCGTACTTATTTATTTACATTAGGCAGAATATATAAAAGCAACCAACATATAATAACACTAACGTACATGATATAATGCTGAATAAATCTGTACCAGTCTCCAATTTAATTGAACATTTAATTTTATAAATAGTTTTAAAATTAGAATTAAAATTTATAATGGTGTCCTAATAAATCATGCGATGCCTTTGAAATACGTTTTATAGGATGACAATGTTGTTTCAAAAATTGTACGCTAAAAGATTATAATAGTACTTCTATACTTTGTGAATCATTTATATAATAATGATAAAAACAAAGCTGTTTTCCAGAGTCCTAGTTAATTAATACTAGATATAAATATGTTACGATTCGTATTTTCTAAGTAAATGTATTTTACGGTATTTATAGAATTGATAATGAAAACTATTGACAAATAGTTAACTAGAGAAGTAACTACTTAATGGTTTGAATCGCAAATTTTAAAGTACTAAAAACAAAAACTTGATGTGCGTTATCTGGGATGAAACGTTTCACCCCAGGTTAGCGTTTGTGCTATATTTACAATTTATAATATGTAGGAAGCACTTAGTAACATATAAAAATATTGAAATATTAATTTAAATTGATTAATATATAAAAATTAATATAAAGTGGTGAATTCTTACTATAATATAGTCACAAGTCTGTAGTTAATATTACTTAACTACTAGGAAGACATACAAATTTAGACAAAGCTGTTCCTCGACTTAGGTTCGATGATATGACTTCGAGCTTCCCATAATATAGCTCTACAGCAAAATCATTCAGGAATTGAAAGACTACCGGAGTAATGAATCCTTTTAACTGTGATTAGTATTATTATTGATGTGTATAGACAAGTAGATTTATTGCCATCGATATCAGAGTTAGAAAGATTCGTTACCCGATTGGTTAAAATCAAATAACAAAAAGTACAACTTTAATTCTGTCATCTGTAGATATTTTCCGAATGTTTAGTTTTTTGTCAATTTCCTAAAATCAGCTCTAACGACTTTTATAAAGTTAATGTATTTCTTACCTAGTTAATAATGTTTTATATAAACTAAATATTTTCTCTAATAAAAGTAATAATATTGTGAACAAGGTATATCAAAAACTAAACATTGTAGAAAATTAAATTTTATATCTAAATTTAATACCTTACATCAGTGATTCTCAACCACTGTGCCGTGGCACTTTTGTGTGCCGCGAAATTCTAAAAGTGTGCCGCCAAATTTTAGATATATAATTATGTTAATATTATTAAATAATATGATTTAAAAAGAAAAATC
>JAHWXV010024749.1:0-19133 GCA_024586415.1 Phrixothrix hirtus
TTTTAATTAATTCATTTAATGCGGTTCGAAGGACCAATGTATACGACGATAGAGTAGACTGTTTTATTAGTATACTGAATAATAGATAACTGCTAATTGTTATATTTATTCACTTAAATTACATAGTGTAGGCACCCGGTTGGGCTGCCTACAACATTACAACTGTCACCAATACCCTAACAAACCCCTTTTCCCCCAAAAGTAACTGTATACTTTGTAGGTTCTATTTCCGAGTATTTAGGTCTTCTATTTCTACGTTACTTAAAAAGTTAAACAAGTCAATGTAAGTGTAATTTTCCTAATATAAAACAGGAAAATAAATTCAACATTCAAACTCGCAACCGTAAAGAAGTACCGCTAGTTTGAATGGAATATTTAAAGGGAAGTGCATCCTTTTAAGACAGACTACCTGGAACAGAATAGTCTGAAGGAAGCCTAATTATTTTAAATCGAAGATAATGTAAACGCAACTTAAACTGTAAATGTATTTATCAAATCTTTTTATAAACTTAAATAACAAATAAAATCAAGGTGCTTCTTGTTTGTTAATTTAACTTTTAAATTATGTTTTAATTTAAATAAATACCTTTAAAGAACCAGAAGTTCTTTCTCGGATGCAAACAATGACATTGTAATAAATACTTGTTTACAGTCTGTCATAACAGTTTGTATAGAGAAATCACCGAAGGGCGGTAATAAATATTAAATGTTTTCTTTGAGATTTATCTGCATTAGGTTTAATGAAAATATTGTTGATTTGAAATTTATTCATTTGATTTTTATTAAATACACATATATAGCGTAAAGCTTATGTTTCTTACTTGGTGAAATATAACATAGTCGTTAATCATTTAATATTGGTATGATCGATGAGGTCTAACGTAACTATTTGAATAGAAAGATTATGTTAATTTTTCTTTGTGGGTAAATAAGCAACTGTAAAATTTAGAGTCCGTTATTTAGAAGGGTCTTAACTCTGAACTTATTGATAAAGATCAATACAGTTCGAACGAGTTTGCCTACCTCAATCCTAAAACCAAACACAAATTACATAAATTAATAACGCAATAAAGCAATTTATTAAAATTTTTAACAGCTATCAAACGAGGTAGACAACAGTAGCATGATCTAATCAGTACATTCAATGGGTACGTTTTTGGTGTCTAATAAACTAACTACCTTACGATCGACGCGACGCTTCATACTTCGAAATAGCCAGTTTTTTTGTTTCTAGTCATTGTTTTTCAATTTTAAATGATTATAAACAAAAGTTTTATTTCTTGCTCGTATGCCAATTACATAATTTTAATCCTTAATATCACGTTTGGGAGATTATTTTCAAATTCCTTCAAGTTGGATATTTGCAATGGTTAACCTACTTGTGAACCTTTTTTTTTGAGCTCTAATAAGGTTTTTAATAACTCAGGTATAACAAATGTGTAAAACTCTTTCGAAACGCAAACGCAGTATACAAACGTTAATAAACACACCCTACAAGTTGTGGTTGTAAGTGTACCTCTTTATTGAAATTTGTTCGCATATTCTCGTTGGAATTTTGGCGGCACTAAATTTTGATTAAAGTTAATTGTAGAATTTTAATAATCAAATGTGATTAATTATAAATAGGCACGTCCGTAAAATGCACGTGCTGTGCGAGAATATTATACTGGTTTTAATGGTACCTATTGATTTTTTACGAGTGTGCAGTTTACAGTATGAGCCGCAATGCGAGTGCAGCAAATTATCCGAGTAAAGAAATGGGCATTCCATGTGAAATGTCCGCTACACTTTTCTACAATTAATTTTGTGGCTGTTTTAAATTGTAATTTAAATATATGTATTTACTCTAATCGCGCTTCCATGCCTACTTGTACAGCTTTCTTAAATTAGCCGAATAAAATGGGCTCATTGTAAAATTCTTGTAATCGGCTTTCCTGGGTAATCCGTCTAATTTGCACAAAAGGAGTGTACAATGTACTAGAGAAACTAATCACTAATAAACATGTAATGGGCAGATTTCCCAATATAATTGTTACGTAATTTATTCAAAGAAACATCATTTAAATAGTTATTATGCGGGTGATTTCAAAATATGAGGTACTAAATGACAGGTAGATTATTAGAATGGTAAACAGGCACTTACATTATAATTTACACAAGCCTAGCTAACATCTTTAGAAGTCTAGGATTAAAAATCTATTTATGTTGTAAATTATATTGTGGGAAATTTCTTTGTATAACTAGATCATATAACAGAAATTAATTAATGTTTTAACAACGTGAGAAATTGATCATGTTACTGCCTATTACGTAAATGCTATTAGTAATATCTGACTCAATAAAACGATATCTATCAAAAGCTTTGTTAATAGAATGTTATGTTTATGAAATGTACTTTGATATTCGGATTAATAATAATAAATAATTGTATAATTAGTATTATCCCTTTTATTTATATTGAATTGAATATTGAATAAAATATTTCGGATATTTTTAGAGTAGAATTAAATTTTTGATAAGTATGAGCAAAATTATACTACAAAAAACGTGAAAATTGTCCTACCTATAATTATAATAAGTTAATACGTTATTGCGCCTCCTTAAGGAAATAACAATATACTAGTAGTCTCCAATATCTAAACAAGCTCAATTTCAATTAAAATATCTTTAGAAATGTACAATTACGTTTGTGTAAAGCAGAGTTTTGAATATTGTAAATACAATGGTAATATTTTTGAATTATAGATCGATGATTGTAACATTACCACCTTTCAAAAATATTTTGTTTTATTGCACTCATTATTCTTCGCGATATGATTATTTTGAAGATATCCACTTGTAATTTCTAACGAGCAGTTCTCACGAAAGCGCTTGCCCTGAAGTATCTTAATTACCTTTTTGGGTTTCTCTTTAGAGAAATAAAATTGTGTTACTATTTTTAAAAGATATCTGATTTAATGAAACTGCAATCAATAATTAAACTGAACGAATTTGCTGTTGCTGTATGAGCTTAATAACGATATTTTACTTAAATCTCCATTTTCTGTTTGCGTTGTTTTAAATCTTTTATATGTATTATCACACTGATAAAAATAAAAACGTTAAATTTACATTAGTAAAGAATGTTAAAGGATATTAATTAAAGTAACAGATAAACAGACAAACTGTTTACAAAACAAATTTGCATTTCTATTTCAACTACCATACTTTGTTACAATAATACCTGTTATTTCAATTAATACGGATTTTTAAATTTGATAACAATAGATTTCAACTTTTAAATGACTGTTTTACTATGGTTAGATTAAATGTGCAGTGTGCAATTAAACGAAATACGAAGAAATGTTTGATTTAAACTCTTTATTGATGAATTTGATGCTTAAGTAACATTAGAATAAGATAAAATTTGTTAATTAAAATTACAAGTAATATCTTCCTTCAACAGTTTAAGAAATTGTTTGCACATCAGCACATGTAATTCCATTAAATAAAAATGTTAAATTGATACGTTTTAAATGTAAAAGTTACTTACAACAAACAAATTGGTATTGTAATTTACCGACCACAATTATGTTAAAATGGCTAACGTAAACCTCTTAATTTATATTATTTAAAATAAAAATTAAAATGATTAAATTCACCACTAAAGGTATTACAGGTTTTAATTAAGATATTCTTGATTATTTACATTTTATTTACAGATATAATTTACATTTTAAATATAAATGCGTCATGTACAAATTAAAAAGGATGAAATTTAATTTTAGAAAACCGCTACTTTAATAAAAATAGATTATAAACTCAATGAAACAAACCATTATTTAAAATAAAACTGTTAAAGAAGAATGCGTTTTTTTGACGTAAGTAAATAACTATTATAATTATATAATATTTAAGAAAAATTGGTACAGTATAAAACGACAACACGAAACTTCAAGGCAAAAACGTTGGAATTAAGGGCATATATCAATGCCTAAATTATTTACAACTCTAAATTAACTACAATAAGAATAAAATTACTGGTATCTTATTCTGAAGTAAATACATTTATTATAAATAACCTATATATTGTTCCAAAATCCTACAATAAATTAATTCTATATATTTTCAGTTATTAATATAAGAAAGTAAAAGTTGTTGCTTTAATACTTTGTCGTTATTTCTACAACATTAAAAACTGTTGAAAAAATTGCTTAAAGAAGTTAAATTAATTAACGTCCGTCGTTACTTTAAGTAAGTTCTACTGTTAAAACAATACAAGTAGATAAGGCAATAAAATATTAAATTGGTAATTGCATTAAATATGTTAAAATATCATTATGACCTTGAAAAGTTAATATTTTCAATTAATTACTTTGACATTGCAAACGCATTGTTCACATTTAACACTCAAAAATGGTCAAATAAACAAATTATTGGTTGTTTCAACGATTTATTTTTCTCAGTGCATACTAAAATATTTTCAAATTGTAAACGAAAACACATATTGAGTTAAGTTATCATTTTTCATGTTGTATGTGCTTATCGTTTGCTGCGCAATATCGTTTTACATTTTTTCAGAAAATAGACATTTCGATAAGATATGGGTCATATACTGCTTGTAAAAGATTATTCAAATAAGAACAACGGAACATCCAATTGTTACAGTCGCCACTTGTTGTCTACATTAATCTGAATTAATATTCAGTAATGACAAGCGATCTTGAAGAGATATGCAATTGTTCAAAGCGTAGGTGTTATTACAATTTATTATCAAAAGTGGTGTTCAATCCGACCAGTAATCCGATGTTCATTGAAAAATTTTGATATCATTGGGGAAGAGAACAAAATGTTAGTATTATAAAAGACAGTGTTGCTAATAATCAATATTTATCGATTACAACATGTTTTTAAAAATCAGAATTACTTTAGGCTCCTGTTTTGAGTAAATACTTCGGTCTTCATCCCTACAAGATAAAGTTATCCCAAGAATTGAGCCACACATAACCATTGTATGAATCCTGACTTTGCGAACTAGGCTCTAGAACACATAAGAAGCTAATCCTGGTTTTTCCCAAAAAATCATCTTCATCGACGAATTTGAAGAAATGAGCATTCTTAGCCAATAGTCAGCCGATTATTGCAGACAAAAAATTACTGTTTGTGGTTTTTGGGTTGAAAGAATAACTGGCACGTATTTGTTTAAAATGAAGAAAGGTGTGGTTATGATTGTTCAGGTGAGCACTGCCGTTCGATTATTTTATCTTTTTATTTGACTTGACTTGTATCGTTGCCACGACTCTGTTGAGAACATCTCTTTATTGTGATCGACAAAGACAGTTATTATCTAGCGGTTTGGCGCCGTTAGTCTTTTTCTTATGAGGGCATATGAAATCTCTCGCTTATTTCAACAAATCACAAACTGTTGACGATCTTGAAGTAAATATCGTTCATGTTTTGGTAAGGTAAGGCCTGATTTATATTTGTGGTATGGTTATCACCACTTGAATTTGAAGTATTCACTTCGTCAAATGCATGTACAATATAATTGAATTGCTTTTAAAATAAAATAGTGAGAATCATTTTACCTTTTGTATTTTACATTTTATTTCAACTCAAAGTTCTATAGGTTTTATTAAAAACTTTTCATTTTAAAGACTTCCTGAATAGTCCTTTAGTATTACGTCATCTATTGAGAAATCTGAAGTTCTGTATATTTATCTGCAATATTTGCAGTTGAAACTTGTAAGTTTTGGTTTTACTTGACGGTTCTAGAAATTATATCTGCTGGAGCTATTTTCTATGATATATCACGAAAAATCTTCAAAACTAAGTTTGTTTTAGTATGTATTATGCATGTAGATTAATGTATATTAATATATTGCATATTCAGCGTTACTTTTGTAGCATTTGCATTTGGTTTGAAATTTATCAAGAACGTAATCGCTACCAGTTTCAGATATGGTTAATAATTATTTTACATCACAACATTTCGCCTATATTATTTAGTAATAAGACAAATATTGGTTAAATGGCATAATTCGCAACTTATTTTTTTTTAATTCATACAATAAATGATTCTGGACTTGCCGTTGAAATCTGTGCTTCATTACGTCAGTAACTTTAATAACCTAGTTGTTATTATTCAATGTAAATACGTGAGTAATACGTGAGTTCGCAAAGTATAAATGTGCGTAAGTCTAATTAGACATTTTTACCTAAAATCAATTATATTTCTTTTCTATTTAGCTTGTGCGTTATACGTATGTTTCCGCCATTTTCGACAGACGTTGGAGAATTCCCAAAGGTAAGTCCAAAAACCATAGCTTCTCGTAAATGGCGTGGCGTGCAATTCTGTATTGCTTTACATTTATCTAAATTCCGATTACTTGGGCAAAAGTCAACCATCAGGCTGCAACTTCACCTCCGCATCTTTTTTTGCGAGCCTCTGTGCAATATGTTGATGCGTGCGTGAGTACATTATTCTCCGCTGGTACAAATTTTGTACGAATGCACGAACTGCTCGTCATGAAGTAACAAAATTCTCACAAACCAATTTCGAAAAGGTTTCAAATGTTATGTCTTTATACGATTATTTTATTTCAGTCATAAACTGTAGAATCAAGAACATAATGCATTCTTGCAAAAAGCAAATACTGCTTCAACTTCACCAACGAGCACGTAACAAAGTTATATAATATTTATATTTCTCTGAAAGAGCATGCATTTAATTCATCAAATTGATTGATGTACTAGAAGTCAACCGAGACATTTTAGTTTTACTCTTTGATAGTGAAAAATAGCCATTTAATAATTACAAGCTATTCTCACACTTTCAAAAAGAATTGTTTTGAAACATTGTAGAGACTGAAAATCCACCGATAAAATAGAGGTTAAGGAAAGGAATGAGAAATTGCAAAAAATAACTTCTATTAATTTTACAGCGATTATAAAGTTAAGCAGGATAGGGAACGATAAGAACTTCGGTAATAAATTTCGTCCAAAAAACCAAAATAGTTATTCAATTACGTTTACAACGATCACAAAGGTCAAGCAAATTTGGGCGCGTTATTTGGATCACAAAGTCCTTTAAATTTAAATTCAGCACTTGCGACTTTTTAATTAAATAGATTGCATTTATCTAACTGCATTAATATGAATTATATTCTATTAAGTACAGATAAAAATAAAGAAAATACCTAAAAATTACGTTAAAATACCTCAGCATTACATATATGTTGTAGAAAAAATACGTTAAGATACTGTTAAATCTCCACCCTAACCTACACAAACGCGATGTTGTTATGAAATCAAGTAAGTTTTCTTGCACATCCTCACCGTACGACTTGGTTCCTGATTGATTCATGGATTTTTATTTTAAATTTGCCAAAAATGATATTACCAAGCACCTTCTTTCGCATATTCTAATCAAAATTATACGGTATCACGAAAAATATTTATTGCACCCTCATCGCTTCCAAAATCTTTTCACCCATCATCACCAAAAGTCTTTTGGCTCAAGGGACCACAGCCTAGTTTGTATTCTTCAAATTCAAGAGCAATCTATTATATAGTTTTTAACTTATGCAAGCAAAACGATCTCGGCCATTTTTGTAATTTGCGCAATATTGCAAAATAACTAAACAAAAGGGTACGTCACTATAAACACTTCAGTGTGCTCTCACATGACTTAATCAAAAACATATGCTATGTTGGAAATTTTTTGTTTTATCCATCGCCCTATTCAATCTCTTCCATTAATCAGCATCAACAGATTTTCAATTTATGAAAAACTTCCTTAGTTTGAACCGACAAATTTTAGAATAATGCGTCAAGTAGTTTCTGAATTATCGTCGAGGAAATGATCCAGCCTTTTTTCAAAACCGCCATATTTCAAAATAATTAAACCAAAATAAATACCGCTATATACATATACACCTCAATATATTCCTTAATACATAAGATTCCGTTCAACTCGCACCCAATCCAACTGTTTCAACTCATGAGGATCTTTTTTAGTTTGTACTCTCAAAATTTGGTTTGAGTTACTGCGGACGGAAGACCATGCACAAATAGACAGGACAATGTCAGAGAAATAAATTGACAGACGCCATGCTAAGATTATATTGATCGTTCTCAAGGGACTTTAAAATACGAATAAGTGTTGAAATCGGTACAAGTGAAATTTTGAGCTATTCTAATAATTTTCCTAGACTATCGTATATCGGTTAACTTGGAAATTTGATATGTAAATCCAAGTGAATAATAAAGCTCGAGTTTCCTTAAGCCACTTTTAACTAACATCGAATAAGTTTTTAATCTGTTTTGAATTTATTATCAGTATTTGAGCCGGAAGATATAAAACGATTGATTCCAGATACTTAAATAATTTTTATCAATAGTTATTTAAGCTTATAGTCCCTCAAAACGTACAAATTAATTAAATCTACAACATTTATCTATACCATTACAATTCCTTCCCGTAGTAATGTAAAAAGGCGAAGTATCCTACAAAGTGCGTAACAAAATATTTCTTATAATTGACTAACAGTCATTAAATTATTAGATTAAATTAGCTTTACCTCACCCAGAACAGAATCGCGATAAAAAAGACCATCAAAAATAAAATCTACGAAGAGTTAATGCGAAAAGTCCTGTTCATACGTTTTTGGTAATTTTACCAAAACTGAGTAACATTATCGCATACCTAGAAGCAATAAAGTTTACCTAGAGCCCATTGAGAAATTTAAGGCTGCCCTATTTCGACATTATGGCAAATTTTTAGAGCGAGAGAATCTAGAAATTAAGATCGTTTCAATAAAATGGTTGGTGAATATGCAAACATGATAATTATATAAAATATAAGAAACGCAAGCTAAATTATTTACAATATTTTTATTAATTATAATTTACAGTTACATCTCAAATAGTATTTAAATATTGATACATTGAAAGATAAACAATTTTAAAATCAGAATTAAGATCGTCTCAATTTTGAATATTCAAAACTAATTGAGTGCTATTATAATGTTTCGTTCTCTATTTATGTGACATACAATTAGATTGCAATACAGTAATCTTCGAAAATTCCAAAATTAAGAGAGATCACTTATAGAGCATGATACCTAAAATGTTGCTTGACCTTTGGGTTTGACAAATTTTTTTACGGCGTAAATAGGAATTATTTTCATATGTTCCGTATTCAGTTATGTTTCATATACTGATGTACTTTAAAAACTTTAAAACATTGAATCTAAAAACATGAATATCCAAAGAACAAACCAAATTTTTAAGCAACTTGTAAGCGACTATTAAACCAAATAATTAAAAGATAATATAAAGGAAATCAAATAAAATCAAATGTATTCTCTAATGTAATTCAAGCGTAGCTACATCAAAAGTCCGTTCTTCGAACGAATAAACCCGAGAACCGAACCTTGCCAAATCATATATTTGAAGTTGATATTATGTATATAGGATTATTAGAAATGAAAACAGAAATGCATTTAAATTATTTAAAGAAGGAAAAATTAATTAAAAAATGCCGCTACATATTATGAAAACATAATCTGCGCTTGCAATAAAGAAACATTAGAACGTGAAAGCAATACCTTCTGTAAAATCCTTTCAGGATCATGTTTCGCTTTATATTTATCGTTTCATTTGGCCTCTCTTGCACTTTATTTTATTTAGGTGTGTTGAAAACAGGCATCTTGAGGGAAATTTTGTCTTTAAATTTTATGAATATATCACTGTGATCGTTTTTTCGATTTGAATTGCCAAATATATTTGCAAATACTTTTACTGAAACAATTCCAGTTTATAGATTCTAGCTCTCCAAAATTAAGAAATGCTAATGCGTTCTAGATCTACAATAATGTGACCTCGTTTTGAGCAAATTATTAAAAAACACACGCTCAAGTTCCTTTACATTAGGTATTCGTAAATTCCTTTGTTATTTAATGCTAGAGTTTTTATGCACTATACTTATATTACATATTCTCTGTAATACTTCGTCTTTTTACGTTCTCACGCATAATAAGAGAAGATATTGTAATTCTAAGGAAACAATGCAGATTTCAATGAATTCACAGGTTTTGAACTACCATAATCTTAAAATAACTATAAAAATTGTCTCTCTATCTGTGGTTAAATTTTATGCGAGCTCCAGCATGAAAATTAATTAAGTACCAAAATCAAATTTCGTATTTGGCATTTCTATATTTAAGTAAAAAACTGGTTTGATTTTGGTTGAAATTTGTTCGTTAATGGAAACTTGATGTTTATTCTTCACGCCTTAGACGTCCTCATCAAATGTTTAACTTCCCTAATATATAGTAGTATAGGGAAGTTATTAGGTTAAAATTTCACTTGTGCTGATTTTGAGAAGTCATAAATATGTTAATGCTAATTTTAACGTGGTATCTCGCTATGTATGTATGCTAAATCTTTCGTTTACTAGAACTCAAACACTCAAACTCAACACTCTCAACTTTGAAAAGTATAAACTATTGGTGATTATAATGAGTTAAAGAACTTTCGGCGGTGTTGGGTAGAAAAGATTGGATGAGATGGGAGTGTATAAACATTTTTTCAACATCTCACATATTTTTGATTAGTATATGTGAAAGAACCTACTGCAATGTATACACTCGTGTATATTTTTTATCCAATTATTTTAAAATATGGCGGATTTTGTTCGTGATAGCGCTAAAACGACCTATAAAAGAAAGTATTGCAGTGTATACACTGGTGTATATTTTTTATGCATTATTTTAAAATATGGCCGATTTTGTTTGTGCTAGTGCTAAAACGATTTAACGGATTGCTTTCAAATTTAAAGGATAGAAACTACGTGAGGTTTTCTCGAATTAGAAAGCTTCTGTGGTGATCAGTTAAAGGAGTTTGATAAGGTAGGAATGGAACAAAACATTTTCAACGTAATATATATTTTTGATTAGATTATGCCAAAGAACGCATTGAAGTGAATTGCATTTTTTTGTTTAATTATTTTGCAATATGGCGAATTTTACAAAATAACCGGGATCGTTTTGTCCACTATAACTAAAAAAGTAATGAATTGCTTTCAAATTCGAAGAATATAAACTAACGCAGGATGTCTTGGGTTGAAAAGCTTTTCGTAGTGGTTGGTAAAAGGGGTTTAATGGGCTTGGTGGGTAGAATAAAACTTTTCAAGGCTAGCGAAAGAACGCATTGAAGTATATAGCAGGGTATATTTTGTTCAGTAATTTTCCAGTATGGTGGATTTTGAATAAAAATCAAGTCGTATCGAGAGGATGCGCAACCAATACTTACTTGGTTCCTTACTAATATCGTGTTTGCATATGTGAGAATAAAGGATTAACTGTATCTGAACGAACTTCTTTATGACCTATATGCTGAAGTATTTTAATGTTATTATTGCGTTAATTTTCTTGTGTAATTAAAACATAGGTCGTATTAGAGTAAGTCATCACAAGTGTGAATTTTACATTTGAAGGCGTTTTTGCGATTTTTGATACAAGAGTGAAGATTATGCGATCACCCATCCAAGAATTTACTGCACTTATTATTGCCTAGTTTTGTGATCGTTGTAAAAGTGAATGGGAAACATTTTATTAACAGCAATTGAAGTTCGATTCGGGGAGATAATCCGAAGGCCACCCGATTCAACTTCTATTTTTTTTAAATTTCAAAGCAAATATAGAATTCCGTCCTAAAGTGTTCTGAAATTTTCTTTTAGTTGCAGGAGAAACTTCCTGCTATTTTATTTTTCCTCAAAATTGATTAAATTATGATTTTCTTATAAATATTTGTTGCGCTTTAAAGTTTTCCCCTTCGCATATTGTAATAATTGCATAGCTTGAGCATTTTACGAGCCGATCTGACTTTGTTGAAAGAGCTTAATCACTTCGGTTTTCCTCTTCGTTTATAATCCATTCTCTCATCCTTTCATATACATTTTGTAATAATTCCACGTCTTATTCTCATATTTTTTTGTTACGTTTCCAGTCTATTTGCTTTAAATTTTCTGTCTCATCAACTTCGTTGTTTAGAATTTCTGCTTTAGAACAGTAGGGTACATAAATATTATTGATTGCATTCTCTCTATCGTTTCTGATTTCTGCAACTGAATTAATTAACGTGTAACTACAACTAGCTCCACAAGATGTAGTTTGTATTTCATTTTCTCCTTAGTATTTTATTGTTATTGGTGGATTATTACTATCTACTTTGTATTAAAAGAATGCATTTTAAATATGCGCGAATACTGAGTCATCATTAACTGGTGATATTTCATCATCGAGTTATAAAATTAGAACATCTTGATTGATCTCTAATTTATCAGTCAATTGGATTGTTTTAAGTGCATGATCTTCCAGAGAAATATCAGTGTCATAATTTTGTATAGAATACAATGTAGTTCGTGATTTATTAAAATATCACTGATTTTCTTTGTTTTCACTAGTTGAAACAATACCTTTTCCTTGCAAGAGATGCATGATTTTCTTGGTTCTAGAGTTTATAACCAAAATAAAATAATTATATAAATATATTGTAAGATTTAAAACTTTGTCGAGGTTTATCTATGAAAATCTTGCACCCTTTTTTAATAAATAATTATTACAAAACATTATAATAGTTAAACTATTTCCTTGACAAATAATAGTGTAGAAGGAGTTTGTTGATATATTAATCTACATACAAAACAAATAATAAAATACATTTACTTTTCACGTTATTGCACGATATTTCATAGAAAATAGATCCATTAGGCATAATCTGTGTAGTTATCCATTTAAAACTAAAACTTACTAAGTTTCAGTATGCGAATATTGCAGATAAATATACGCATAGTCATATTTGTCTCTAGATAACGTAAAAGTTTTCCAATAAGGGCCATAAAACTTTGAATTGGAAAATGGAAAATTGAAAAGCAAAATGATATTCCCTCTTTTAGTTTAAAGCAAATTTAATGGCATTATACACCATATGCAATATCATTTAGATGACCACCACACTTCCGCTTGATGAAATGAATACGATAAACGCAACTATTGATAAAACTTTCAAATATATAACTCAGACTGTGCGCCACCTGCATCATATTTGCATTCAGATCGTCAACAATCAGCGATTTTTTGGAATAAACTAGAAATTTCTCATATCCTCAATAGCAAAATTCTGAAGGCAACAAGCGGCAAGGTCTTGGTTTCAGTTGTCGATGGCCCCTTTTAAAAAAAATTCCTTATAATTAAATTCAGATCTCATTAAAAAGACAGTTTCAATAGAAGTGCGACGCGTGGTACCGCTTTGTTGTAACTATTTTTTCGAAAAATCAAGTTAATGCAATTCAACCCAAAGGAAAGATGCAATCATCGAACGGTAACGCTCAGCATAACATGTCTTGTGCCTAAATAACGTTACAACACGGATAACTTCAGGTTGGATGATTCGATATGCTACCAGCTAACTACAGTGGGGTCGGTCGATGGGTTGACGATAATAAGGTGTTGTGACACCGTTTAGGGTAAGCCTAAATCGAGAATTGAGGGCACCACTGATGTTTTGTCACTACTGTGGAAAAGATAACCCACGCTATAAATACGAAAATTAGAATTTTTCAAGAAACGGTACATATTGGGATGTTAATTAAGCAAATATTAATAGTATTGACGTATTTGGCATGATGCGGTAAGTTAATAAACAAGGGGTAGTCCTTTTAGCTTATCCTGTATATAAATAAGTTGTTGGAATTGTTGAGATGATACTTAATAATTCCGAATGCCCATGAAATCGACTTAAATTGGCATTTTGAATGTAGTAGTAGAATTATGTTTCAATCCACCCTATACATATACGAGTGGGTTTGAATGGATTAGTCTTAAATGGTGTTCATAATTTTGGCAAGAAATTAAATCGAACCTATGTGGCTATTAAAACGTGAGGAAATCAGATTTTTGCTCGCGTATATTAGATAAAATAACACTTCTTAAATTACTTGAATCAAACGAATAGTGCAACTAACACATTTATAAACACGAATAACTGTCACTAAATATAATAGAAGTAAATAAAGATATATAGAAAATAATCAATACTTAATAAATGATGAAAGGGCAAATGTTGAGACGCATTCAGGATACCTAACGGCAGGTTCATCATATCCATATATGATAACGAAATTAAAAGTAAGTGCATAAAGGGTGTAAAAATGAGCTCAATTTTATTTTGCTTGGCGTCATATATCAATTGCTTAAATCAAGAATAGTTACTTTGTTAACGTTATGATTACACAACAGCATATTTACATCGCTAAATGTGCAAAAGCGTTACGGACTAATATTAAAGATATAAGTACAACAATTATCTATACCATGACGAAATAAAAGTTTAAACTTCGAACTCATCTCTTTAAAACAAATAGCGGAATGGACGAAAAAATTGAAATACAGGATGCAGGTTAACGAAATCTCCTAGAATGTTTCTCTTTGAGATAGCACTGCAAGCTAAGTACGTTTCGTATCGAATTTATGCGGTCAAAGCGCTCGTATAATATCGATCAGGAATGGCGAGTCAGACGTAACACTCCCAGGTGTGGTGTAAGAACAATTAAATCTTTGTAGATGCAGCAGTACGTTACGGGATAAACAATGGAAACCAGAGTCGTTGACTGTTACAAATCTCTAACGTATTACATATTCCCGAAATTATATTAACAGAAATCTACATAACACTCGGACGCAAAGTTACCTACGTCCATTCGCGATCATATTCTTAACAGAAGTTCTTTATTTTACTTTCTGTAATCCCCCCGAGTGAGTATACCGATGACGACAATGCTCCTATATTCTTTTTATTACACGGCTGTCTATGGATTTCTGTTTCACCCATATGACGACGTATCCTTTTTAATATATGCTAGTTATTGCCACGGTCAACTTTCTTAAAGTTATTTTTAGAACGAAGGTTATATGAACGTGTGTCAACGGTCGTTGGCAAACAGTGACAGCCACACTTCCTTCATTTTGAAAAAGTAGGGGCTAATAACTCCTACAACCCACAAACCACATGAAAAATTATCTTTTTGATTCTAATGGTCCCTGGAATATTGTTTGAAGATTCGCATTTCCCCAAATTCGGAAGCTTTGCTTATTGACAAAGTCATCCAAAAGTGATTCACAACGCCGAAGATGATTTTTTTGGTAAAGTCTCAGTTTGTAGGTTTCAATCCACTGGTAAATTGTATCTTGCAAGAACTAAGACTGAAATCTTTTCGCAAAATTTGTCATACTGAAGCCCGACAGATGCATAAGTTTTGAAAATATCTTTGAATCCATAAATTTGGATTTTGAGTAACACTTTCGCTTACAACAGCAATACTATAGTTCCTTTCTTGCATTACATTGCCGTGTTGGAATGTTTTGATGAAATAATGGTCAAATCATGAAAATTGTCTGCTCTTCACCTTATCTTTGAATAATAAACATAGGTCCTACTTTATCCATTAAATTATTAATCGTATTTTAACATCATTTTCATATAACGTATGAACCGTTTCGAGATGCATCATAGTCAAATCCCATGTAAAGTTCAAAATTGTGGTTTCTATCGCTGATATGCATTTTAAAAAAAAATTGTTTAAACAAAAGTTGTTTGAAATTTAGTTCTGAATATTTTAAGTGTAACATTTAGTATTAAACGTATTTTTTTATTAAAAAAACTCAAATAACTTTAGAAGGTTTATCTAAATACTTTAACAAAAAAATACTTGCCATGAACAAACAAATATCAAACGTCGCCTGAATTGAAAAGTAATTAGAAGTGTCGATAGAGAATTGTACATTAATCAATCAATCGACCATTTCGATGATTATTCGCAACTTGCAACAAAATGGTAGTGTAAATTTTTAACATTCTCTTGGACATAAAAGGCAGTTAGATGAACTGAGTGAAAGTGCTACTATAGCAACAATAGCAGTAGAACCAATATTATAATTATAAATTTTGACACATTTCATATTTTATATTTGTAAAATTAGTTCATTCCGCTGACAATGATTTTTTGGGAAAATCGAAACATGTACGAAAGAATTGAAAAGAATTAAAACTTTAAATATAATTGGTTTGGCTTCAATAATTCATAATATAGTAATTTACTATATAACCAATTTTTAAGATGGATGAATTTAATATTTTATTAGTAACTAAATTGGAATTATCTAAACAGATATTTATCTCGAGGTAACTGACTGCTATTTTTTTACGCTCAAATTAATTAAAATAGTTCTTTTGAATATAAACAACGGATGGTGTGTTAATACACATTGCCAAAGATTTCTATCGCTGTAATTAAGATCTTTTTGTACTATTTTAAACTATTTTACAAAAATAGGACGCTGTTGCCATCTTGCTTTATAAATCAGTATTTAATATACAGGATTCACTTAAAGAATTACTTACCTTTAACTTTGAATTTTTGAAAGAATTTTGTCAACTTGTTGATTATAATTTTGTTTTATGTTAAGGACGTTTGAATTGAATATGTGTTAGCTTTGATCCGTAAAAAAATCACTTTAGTTAACTTTTTGCCCGATTAATGTATCCTCGAGGGGATAGAAATTTACCGTTGTATATTCTTTTCTTAAATTCGTTATAAACTATAAATTTTTGTTGTTGAAATAATAATTGTTATGCTATTGTTGAAAGTAATATTTCATTCTTAACAGTAAATGTTCTTACAGTGTCTTGTCGTGTCTTGTTCTTCCCTCGTCCAGTATTATGGTTAAGACTGAAAGGTAAGCATATCTATTTATCTGTTTTTACTAAGAAGAACTTCAACGTTGTACATCTTGTCGTTCAAGTGTACCATCTCTTCGTTAATGCTTTAGAACGACTGGCGCCCTGATTTCTTCGTTTTGTTTTATTTTGTTTTTCTTTCTTTACTGGGAACTCTTTAGTGCATACATCTCAGAAAAATATCTCGTATAGCACCCCCGCCCCTACTCTACCGCGTACTTTTGACCTGGTTTGGTATGGCATATTTTAAAGAATAAAATTGTTGGTCCCATTTATATAGAAGGAAATTTAAATTCTGAAAATTATTTCGAGTTACTGCAAAATGTAATTGCAGATAAAATGATAGAGATAGCTGGAGATGATTAAATTTGGTATATTTACGATTGATGCCTAGTATATAACAGCAACTCTGTGAAAGATTATTTAAACATGAAATCTCCCAATAACTGGATTGGAAGAAGTAGTGCAATATTCTGACCTCCAAGGTCTGCAGATTCAAATCCTTGTTATTATTTCTTGTCGCCTACTATAAGGAATAAATTGTATAACTTGAAAAAAGCAATCAAGCCTTTGGAAGAATTGAAAATAAAAATTATCGAGATAGGCAGCAATATTCATCCTCGCAATCTGGCAAATGTAAATAGAGGTTTTTATGGTAAATTGCGATTTTGTTTAGGAAATTTGTTTGAAGAACTAATTCAATATCTTGTTTTGTACGTTCCTGTATTTTACCTTTGTACCTATTGCTTCAAGATTAAATTCACTTATTTTATTAAAAGATTTCAACAGTTGTGCCTTCATTTTATATTTACTTTCTCGTACCCTATATGAAATATAGGTAAAAATATTCGATGCCGAAATTTTAGTGGAAATACACATTTTCGGGTTCCCTGAGTGCGAAAACCATTTTTTGGAAATTGTCTCTTGTGTGTGCGTATGCGCGTGTGTGTGCATGCATGCGGGCGTACGTGTGTTCGTGCATGCGCGCGTGTGTGTGTATGTATGTATGTACCTGTGCGCGTGCGTGCATGGGTGTGTATTTGTGTGTGTGTGTGTGTGTGTGTGTGTGCGCGTGCGAGAGTGTGTGGATGCGTGTTTGAATGTGTATGTGCGTGTGTATGTGTGTATGTGTGTGTGTGTGAGTGTGTGTGAGTGTGTGTGTGTGTGTGTGTGTGTATGTGTGTATGTGCGCACGCGCTTATGTATGCAATAACTTCGCCAATATCGGATAACCGGAAGTGCCAGTTTACTCATGTCATTTTTTGGCTTTTTGACATTTTCTCGAAATTGGTTATGACGTTTTTTTTTTTAAATTTATTGTATTTCTAAGATATTGAATGCTATTTCATACAATCTAGACGGTTTTTCATAAAAGTTTCCGTAACTTGAGTAACCGGAAGTAGTTTCACCGATAACTCTGAATAAAATAACTATGAAACTAAATGTCCTAGCTAAATGAAAATTCATATTTCAGGTGGTAACTGCCTTTTTATGCTAAATTAAGAATTTTCTTAAAATCAAATCACCGGAAGTAGCACTTTTTTATGTCATTTTTAGATATTATCAGAATTTTTCGTTTTTCGAGATTTTCGAAAATCGGCTATAACGATTTTTTAAAAATATATTGTATTTCTTAGAAATTTAAGTTTTAGGTCATAATCGCCTATGTATGTAAAATAAAAAAATTGGTTAAAATCGAATAACCGGAAATGGAACTGTATTTCTGTCATTTTTAGATATTTTCCCAATTCTTCGTTTTCACGGCTTTCTTGAAATCGGCTGCAATGAATTTTTTAAAACTTGGTATATTTCTTAGCTACTTAATTTAGTTTTATTTTAACCAAGGGATTTCTCTAATATATTTTTGAAAATCAAGTAACCGGACATACTTGGAGTATTAGAAAGTCGTGTCTTGTCTTACACGAGATTTTTTATTTACTACTAGTATTATTTCTGAAAATCAGTTATTTTGCAATATTTTTTATACTACAAAGTTTTATTTGAAAAATAACATTAAAATTTATAGAAAAAAATGGTAATTAGGATTAGGTAAATAATATTTTAATAACATCCAAGTTTTCAATTCGCAGATGTTCATGGCAACTACTATTTCTATTGAAGTATTTAGATAAAGCGTCCAAAGTTATTTGAGTGTTTTTTAAATAAACAGAACTAAATTCCGAACAACTTTTGTTTAAAAATTCTTGTTTCAAAATGCATGTCAAAGAGAAATTACAATTTTATATTTTACATGGAATTTGCCTATGATGCGTATCGAAGCGGTCCATACAATATATATATATATATATATATATATATATATATATATATATATATATATATATATATATATA
>JAHWXV010024759.1:0-16457 GCA_024586415.1 Phrixothrix hirtus
GTGTGTGTGTGTGTGTGTGTGTGTGTGTGTGTGAATAAAGGGAGCTCGGACTAGGTACTGTGAATGTCGTGCCTGCGTGTAAATAAAATACATCCGCTTACATATAAACATTATCTTGATCTAATATATACGACCCACTAATGAAAGTTGAGAACCGTTCAAGAGTCAGCGTTTATAGCAAAGTTACAATTGGGAGAGGGCAAAGCCCTATTGTAACCCGTAGGATCATACTAGGTTCAAAGATCCTATTAGAAATACAGGTTCAGAGAAACGTCTTCAGATTTATACTCTAACGCTATTTCATAATTAGGTGAGATACAGTAAGGTAAGGCTTTGAGAACTGTGGAAGTTCTGAATTTTCCTACCTGCAATAGCAGTATTTATGCTACCCTCTATATCTTTTAACTGCAAATTGTTGGATAAGGTTTACGATAATTTAATTTAAATATGGAATGTGAATGTGTATGCCATCTATGTATGTGGTTATGTTTTTATGTTTAGTTTGTTTACAAGTTTCTTCTGTGTTTTAAATTTTTAATTAAATGCTACAGTTTTCTATTTATTATTTACAATTAATTTAATTCTTAAATTCTAGATCGCCCTAATAGTTTTAACTATTAATCATAAAATCATATATTTTCAACCTTAAAATTAAATTATTTTTAATTACATATTTCAAATGAATTTCTTTATTAATTCATTTGTTATTAATTAATAGAACGTTTATATTTCATCTATTACGAGTGTTAATCATTTCACTTTATTCTATACGTTGATTTCCTATACAAATCACGTTTTACAAATACATATCTTTTTAATTAGTTAGATGTATCAAGAATTTATTATACCTAAATTTGAAATAGGATCATGTAAGTAATCATAATTGGGAGCACATGACGAACGTCATGAAACTCATGAAGACGCAAAAATAAAAACTAATGAACTGCAGATACGAAATACATTTATATTACCAATACCTTCAACAGCTTTTGATAAAATAGAGGAAAATCTGAATAATAACACCATTTATAAAGCAGTATGACTGATCTGTGAGGTTCGTGTTGCTTTAAGTGCAAGAAAGAACTTAATTCTGATGAAGATTATATTGCTAATTGTTATTGTAAATGTGAAAATAAGTTTCACTCAAGTGTGTGTTTCTCCTCAAAGAAATGACTACAATTGCATTTCAAGAAATAACCGATTAAAATTTGTTTATGATTCGTATCAAAATAATGGGACTGAGTCTGAAGTTCAACTAATGTTAAACAAATATTTAGTAATATTTGAAAATCAAAATAAAATTAGTAGGGATCTCAATGAAGAGATAATTCTTTTAAAATCAAGCATTAATGATATTAATCTTAATTTATCCGGTATAACTTCAGTCTTGTCCATCAATTCTGATGTGTCTAAAAATAAACAAACAGTTGAATTACCGACAACTTTCAGTACTTTTAATGATACTTTAAATATCTACAGCGACCCAAAAAACGATAGAAACGATCACAATGTGTTAAATGCTGATAAATTTATCGCAGGAAAAATTAGCCATAAATTTGTAGGCAATACTTTAGGTGCTCAACAATCAACTGATATACAACATCTAAAAGACATCCCCAGTAATAATTCTAAGGTGATAGTAAACAACAATATAAACAACGGCGATTTCACAGTTATTACTAACAAGAAAAAACAAAGTCACCCGGGGAATAAAATTATCATTGGCTCAGGAACGAACTCATCTAATTTCTAACTTACAGTTGTACATAAATATGCTCACGCATTTTCATCGAGATTATCACCTGAGATTAAAGAGAATCATATTGAGAATCATTTAAACTCACTAGAAATTGAAAGTTTTATCGTTATACCATTAAAACCTAAATATAATTCCTACTCATTATTTAAATTAATTTTCCGAACAGTTACCTTAACTCAATGTTAAACGCTAACAACTGGCTTAATGGTGTAATTTTAAACAAGTTTTACACAAAATCAATTAGTGATAGAAAAAATTCCTTTTTTGAGGTCAAATAGTTGTTAACAGCCACATTAATATTTATTACCAAAATATACGTGGTTTGAGAACTAAAACGGATGTGTGAAAATCATCCCGTTCTAGTTTTAACAGATACTTAGTTATATGAGTGTATAAGAAGTTTTAAAACTTTAGATCAATGCTACTAGTCTGCAAAAAAGACAGAAGTAAAGATTCGCATAACTATCCCGTGGGTGGAGGGTCAACAAAAACTTTGTTTCTAAATTAATAATGGTTAACACCGAAAATAAAGGGGAGATTTGGAATAATTTATAGATATAGAGAAGTAATTATCTAATTTGTGCTGTACATATACCTCCCAAGAACAACATTGGTGTTTATATGGAACATCTTCAGACTGTCACACCTACAATGCGTAATGATCCGCACTCTGAGATTATTTTAATTGGTGACTACAATTTACCTAATATACATTGGGAACAAGATCCAGATATGTGCAATACTTTAAATTATTTTCCTTCCAACGTCAGTGAAGAAAATTTGTGGGATAATTTCAATCATCTATGTTTTATACAACAAGATAGTGCTAAAAATGTAAATAATGTAATTATTAGAGTTAGTTCGAAGTATAAATGATGCTACTGTGGTTAAATTAGATAATGCCTTGGTGAAACATGATACACACCATCAATCGCTTAACATTATACCGTCTTATGTAAAACCACATAATAAGCTTCCTAAACTCGCTCGATTTAAATATGATTCCAAAGGTGTGCTCTTGAAATACTTCTGTACAATATAGCTCTTAAGGATTGGAGTGAGATTTATATAGCTACTGGCATATATGGAGCTCTAAATCTACTATATGGTAAATTGTACACATTTATTGATAACTGAGTGCCCATAATAATGGTAAAATGTTACTCATGTCCAACTTAGCTCACATCAAACACAAAGTCCAAAACAAGGAAAGGAATTTCTCATAAACATTACAAAATCTCTAGTGCTTCAAGTGATTAAAATACATTTTCTCAGTTATGCAGTGAATGTAAGTTGTTCGTTGATAACTACTATACTACTTTCTTAAATAATG
This sequence comes from Phrixothrix hirtus, assembly GCA_024586415.1. Lineage (NCBI taxonomy): Eukaryota > Metazoa > Arthropoda > Insecta > Coleoptera > Phengodidae > Phrixothrix > Phrixothrix hirtus. The sequence goes on from JAHWXV010024759.1 coordinate 3,093, forward strand.
TTCAATCAAATATTATAAAAGATCACAAAAACTTTTACAAATATGTCATTTCAAAAAAAACCGAATAATTTTACACCTAATAACGTGTTTTATAATGAAATTTCTAATTTAGAGGCTAATCAAATTGCAGATTTATTTGCTACTTACTTTCAATCTATGCACTCTACAAATAGTTCTACTCCAGATGAATACCATTATAATTTTGCTGAAATTGATCGTTTAAATCATGCGTTAATTACAACAGAAGGTGTAAGTTTAAGGCTTACTAAAGTGGATGATAGTAAAAAAAGTTCGATCTGATGAAATACTTAATTACTTCCTTAAAATCGGTGCCAATATAATGGCTGAACCTCTAGCATTAATCTTTAATTTATCTTTAACCTCGGTTATTTTTTCAGAACAGTGGAAATCTGCCTACATACTACAGATTTATAAATCAGGTAACAGATCTAATATCTCCAATTATAGACCAATAATCATTTTGTCAGCTATCCCTAAAATATTAGAATCTTTAGTTTATGATAAATTATTTGACAATTTTAAAAATGTTCTTTTAGAGCAACAACACGCAGGAAGATCTACTACGACTAATGTACTACCTTAGACGCAATTCATATATTCGTGTATTGATAAAGGTTTCTACATTGATTGCATTTAAACTGACTTCAAAAAGACTATTCGACAGGGTTAATATTAAACTATTAATGAATAAATTACATCGCCTGGGAATTGGTTATCCTCTTTTAGATTTGTTAGAATCCTATCTTATTAATAGGAAACAATGTGTTATTGTTAATGACGCTCTTTCTAAAGTAATTGAGGTTCCTTTTGGCGCGCCCCAGAGATCACATTTAGAACCATTACCTTTTTCTTTATATATTAATGATTTATATACTGTAACATTTTTTGCAAAATATCTCTAATTTGCTGACGATTTGAAAATTTATAATGAAATATCATCAATCGAGGATGCAATTAGGTACAACCTGATTGTAATAGGTTCTATACTTGGTGTTCAAGCAATTTTGGCGAACCCAATTTAGATAGATGTAAGTATATGCATTTTTCCAGAAAAAGAGAACATTTTAAATTTGACTATAAACTAAACAATGTAATCTTAACATTAGTTGACTCTGTAAGAGATCTTGTAAGTATTCTAGAGACAAAATTGCAGTTTAAGGAGCACTTTAATTAAGTTGTAAGTAAAACTACACAAATATTAGCTTTCCTGAAAAGAATAGCGTATGATTTTACTAATAATCGTACATTCTTAATTATTTATAATACTTTTATTAAGTCTAGGTTGGAGTACTTGTCTTTTATCTGGTCTCCTTATTCAATACCCATTGAAAGAATTGAAAACGTTCAAAAAAAGTTCGTTAAATTTTTAGCCTACAAATGCAATGTGCTATACCACAATATTAACAATATTCTAATACTACAAACTTTTAACTACTTTAAACATAAGGAGAAATTATCACGATATCGCTTTTACCTATAAAATTCTAAACTATATGCTAAAATTAAATAAAATCTTAAATATGCTTTCTTTATTAGTACCTCAATATGCAACACGTAGTACTACGCTGTAGAAAGGTAAGCTAAATCTAATTATATGATTTAATCCCCTCTGAATAGGATTATCGTGAACGTTAACAGTAGGAATGAGTTTGTTGATTTATTTCATTTGTCTCTTAATAATTTTAAGTATGAATTAAGAAATATGTTATCATAACAATTTTTTTATAGGAAGTTGCATCTCAATTGTCGCTACCAATTCGGTACGTTACGTATGTGCCAAAGTCAGTACTAGATTTAGGTTCAGTTTTGTAATGTTACTGTTATACATAAATAGAAATATAAATGCTTGTTGTCAGTGTATTGTGAAATAAATATTTAAATAAATAAGTTTATATAAATAATCCTAATACTAGTGAATATAAATAAAGGTTTTAAACAATGAACTAGTTCCGTTAAGTTGGTGTCGAGTATCGGATTTGTTTTTAAAAGTTGAGCTCACAGACTGTTATTATTTAAATCCAGTGCTAATCGTTTTTATATGCCAGTGACAAGAATCGGTGATAAACAAAATGTGGAGGCGTTGATGAGAATGTTGCGAAAGATGCAGGATCAAATGGAATGTAATCAAACTAAATTACTAAAAAATTTAATCCAATCAATATAAACTTCAAAAAGAAATTACAAGCAAATTAAAAGGAATGGAATCCAATCAAAATAAATTACAAAATGAAATTAAGTTAAGTCAAAGTAAATTAAAAGAAGGAATTTACAAGCAAATTAAAGAGGAAATAGAAGCAATAAATTCAAATCACAATAAATTACAGAATGAAATGGTAACAATTAATGCAAAATAATGTAAACCGCAGCATGGTACTAAATTACATCAAAATTCATTAAAAGAGGAATTTAAATTAAGCCAAATTAAATTAAAACAGGAGCTAACAAAATAAATAGAAGATGTTACCAATAGAATATCAACAAAATATGTGATGAAAAACATCAAAAGTTTATGATCCTCACTATCAATAAAGAAGCCAGCATACCTAAGAAGGAGGCGTCACTAGTGCCTTATGAACAATCAATCGAAACAAATGTACAAGTTGTAGACCACAGCTAGAGTGTTGTTTGCGTGTAGAATTAGATTACCGTGTGATTCGGAGTTTGATAACAACCTTGAAGAGGAGGAGGTTTCTGGAATACATATACTAAAGGTCTTCGAAAGAAACTAAACTCAGTTCACCAAAGACTCCGCAACTACGTCCAGATTGCCAGTGATCGTAGAATTTTTAATATGTTGTATGTGCCAAACCGGGAGCAGTTAAACCCAATGGTGTAGTCTGGTTACCATGCTCAACGATGACAAGGTATATTACCCAAATGGCAAAGTTCTTGGAAAGATCCGTATAAATAGAAAAAGAAGATCAACGATGTAATCTACCGAATTATGAAATTGCCCAGTGTAAAACTCAAAGTGGTTCACAGGTATCCGTTAGCCCCATATACTAGGAGGAATTCAGAACCGAAATAGAAATAATATGAACAAAGGGCAAACCATGTTTAATTAGGAACATTAGAAATTAAAAACGATGAACAATCATTTACCGAATGTATGTCAACCTACTGGTGGTACATAACATCTTGGAAGTAGTGTTTCTAGACACTGGTGTGAAGATACTGGTGAGCAATTGAAATCCAAAAGAAAAACCACCAATGATGAAAACTCGCAGACTGCCAATTTTTCAAGAAGTGGGGCTCCACGTGTGAATCACAGTGTAGATTCCGATATTCTTAAACATAGGTAGATACATCGCAAGTACAAAGTCCAAGGTTACTGCTACGGCATCTAAAAGTCTAGTAAGGGGGCAATGTAACAAAGTTAGAAGTAATAAAAACTCAAAGGAACATTCTAGAACATTTCAAAAGGTTCCTTATAAGTAAGATAAATGACGCAATGACAAATAACTCAATGACTCATTACGGTAACCGATATCTGTCAATTAAATCCAAGTTCAAAAATGGGTTATGGCATTGCAATTTAGGACTTCATTATTATGACTAATTTTATTTAAGATTTCTTCGTCACTGTTCTCGAATTTACGATTTCTGTATAAATAGCAGGTTAAATTCCTTTAGCTTTAGTTTTAATTAGAATCTTGTCTTGATAGTTACTGTTATACATAAATAGAAATATAAACGTTGCTTGTTAGTGACTCATTAAAAGATAGATAGAGATCAACCCGTATAATTTTTAACTAAATGCAAAAATATTTTGATGTTCCAATCGCTTGCATTTCACCCCGCTTCGATTGAAATATATTAATCAATTAAATGAGCATATCGAGAATATTATTTTATTAGTCGTAGTATATTACACAAAATATTTCTTTTTGGTTTTTTTCTGTTTTGCAACGAGAAATTTGAACTTAGCTTCGCACTCAGTGGTGGTTTTTCCTAATTGATAACGTGGAAATAGCAAAATAATCTTTTTGTTGATTTTACCTGCCTAACTTGCTCGAATATTTATATGTCAACGCTTATCGGTTTCACAGTTTCAATTTTATCATGTGGTACTGACACGCATGACTAACTCCAGTACTCATTAAGCTGCATCGTTTCTAGGCTTGCTTTCAATCTACCTGTTTTCAAAGGTTTTGTGTTGGCGATATGTACTTGTTTTCGTAAACCGTCCATAACGAATCGCAACACCGCATTACATATTTTTAAAATGTAATTAGAAATTTAGACTTCTTTTTATTAGGCTTTTAAAATTTGTGTCATTCCAGCAATGCGTTATAACGAAGTACATTAGCAATGTTTGAAGCCAAACGGTCAGTCGTTAAATATTTTCCATTCTACTGTGCGCCGACATATTCATTAAATTCTTGATAAACCTATTAGAATATATAAATACTAATAGTGCTATTTTAGAATTATTACTGAAAATACTTAAGCAGAATATCTGTTGTCATCAATCTAGAGCATTTGAAATAATAATCTAAGAAAAAGAAACATTCTATTTGTTAATTCCAAAATTAACCCCTAATCTGTAAAATTCTTAGTTTCCTATAGGATTACGAATCTTAAAAGACCTTATTATTTAAATAAAGCTTATTGTATAGACAAAGATGGAGTGAGAAAGCTACCTTTAATTATAAACTTATAAGCATTAAATAATGTGTAGAGTAAGAAGGCTCTGAAGAGAATCAATCATTTATTATATTGTGCAACTATATAAAATCTTTTTCATTTCATTATTTAACGTAATATTCCATATTATTTGTTAATCCATTCATAAATTATTTTAGAATCGAGACTTTCCATTTGAGTACAAACATTTTCATTTCTAAACACTAAATTAAAACTATAGTTTTATGGTTGACTCAGGATGATAAAGGAAGAAAATAATAAATTAATTTTAAGATATTTCACCCTTATAATATTACAAAGATGTTATGAACAATGTATACTCTCACAATAACAGTATATGTTCGCAATGTAGAATGCAAGGTAGAAAATGCGAAATATAAGATAGATTTATTTTATATATACATTCAAACCCTCACATTTGATTTATAGAAAAGAAGGGGAAAATTTTCATTCCAATTTTATTAAATCTGCAGTTTCTGGCAGAGGAAATTAAATTAATTTACAGCAGAAATATCCGGGTTGTGTTGGTGGCGCCGACGATTTCTATTTCTTACAAAAATGGTTAATTTAAGTTTGGAATTAACTTCTAAATATATTTTATAATTTATAGGTACAAACTAATTAAAATTTGTGATTTAATTTTGCTTTGGTTAATAAAATTTTAGTATCTTCGATAACGAATTTTTGCCGTAACTCCTAGTTACTAATATATGTATAGCACACATTAATCTAGAATTGCTTTCCAATTATAGGCCTGCTTAAAATCAGTACACTTACATAAAGTAAATACCTTATTTACAAGGAAATACGGCAAAACTTTTATGCCGGTATAATTTCAAATGATAACTTTACAAACATATCTTCGTTATTCGCTAAGTTGTTAATAGATTTATTAAAAACAAGTTTGAAAATAAACATTTGCCTACGAGAATTATTGGTGATAAAAACCCAACTAAAAATATAACTACCGGTTTAGCGGATGTAGTGGTTCAGTTGCGCTAATTTTTTCTAAAAAATTATATAGTAATCCCCAAAACTATAGTTTACTTGCAATCCTGTTATACTATGTGCAACTTCCCCCAAACGCTTTAAATTTCTTATACCAAAAGTAGCCTAATTACCTCTAATTACCTCTTGATAAAGCTCAGATTTTGCTTCTAGAAATTTCTACCTATTTCGGTAGATTTGAAAAAGCCGATTTGGTAAAAGATTTCTTGACGCAAATGCGGTGACTCCTAAATGTCATTGGATGTTTAAATAGTTTTTAAAAATGTTATTTGTTTTATATACCAGTAGTATTCTTAAAACTCGCAACTGATAGACCTGCTCGTGTATACATAATTATATCTTCCCAAACACCTCGCATGAAAACTAAATATCTTGGTCTGTATCTAACTATATCGGATTAAATTTCTATATTTTCCAAATAAAAGCTTCCGGTTAATTTATTTGAAGAATCGATATATTTTTGTACGCAATAAAGCTGATCTTAAAATTTATTTTCCAGATTATAGACAATTTTTAAAGTAAAACGGTTTGTTTCTTACAAAAAAGCAAAGAAATTTCGCATTGGCTTAAAGAGTATATATTCTAAGTATTTTAGAACATTTTTATTACAAAATGGACCTTAATTCAAGTGCTAATAATACTTTATAAAATAAACTTTTTAGTGAAACGTGAACGTTGAAACACATACAGACGCGCGAGCGCGCGCAAGAACGTACACACACACGCACATGCACATGCATATGCAAACTCACACCTACACACACACGCGCACCTGTGCGCACGCACACGTACACACATACACACCCATATGTAAATATACAAACACACATATACATAATTTATACAAAGCGAATAAAGACGTCAGTAATTTGGTCGCGTTAGACAAGCACTTTTAAGGATGTATCTAATTTGCATTGTAATGATTAGTACGATATTGATTTTTGCAAGAAATACATTATATTTTATATTATCTAAACAGTACAATGAAAAATAATGTGAGGTGTTTTGGTTTTTCCAGCAAGAAGCCCTAAACGAAGTATAATTGATTTTACAAAAGTTTTAATAATTTTGAGGTTTCGCTCAACGTTCCCTTTAAATTATTTTTCACTGAAAACTCTGCTGGAAGGAATTTCATAACTTTGTTATTAAAAATTCTGTTTTCAAGGATTTCTAATTTAATGTATATTAAAAGGATTAGGTGATATTTAATTAATTAATTTTAGTAGTCCTTCACCTTCATCTTTTAGAAATTTTAACATAGAAGAAACATCAGACAGCAGAAATTAAATAATAATGTTCCTTAAATTAGTATTATTTAGGCCTTAAATGCATATACACTAATAAAAACCATTAGGGAATAAATCACTTTTATAATTGTTAAAAGAGAATATATTTATAAAAGGCACAAAATATACTTGTGCACTGCAGAGACAACGCGTAGTATGATGTTACTTGTACGCTGATATATCATCTCGATGTAGTGTACCGTATTTTCATGTCAGTGTACATATGAAAAATTTCGTATAATCTACGATTAAATAACATAAGTAAACAATTATACATTGCAACTAATATGCTTTAGATTGAATGGCTCAAAAATTGCAGACATTTCTGTGCATCTACTTGCTAAAGTGTAAATGCGTTACAATAAATACGGTAAAATAGAAAGAGAAAATATTGGGTTAACTTCTAAATAATTTATTAGTGTTGTAGTCACGCATGTAAGCAACGTGGTAAGTATAATGTAAATATTTTATCACGTACAAATTGGGCCTTAAGATTAGAAGGTAATAAATACGATAAGTCTAATTAACTATAGTGGGAAATAGGGGTCAAGAATTGTCGTGACCATGAGTTAATATCACAAAGCTGAATAATTTTTTAAATTGTAATTAATTACACATATGAGTAAAAGGACTTTTATTTTACTTTTTATAAAGACAGGAACTGCTGGAAAATCTTTGAGCAGCTAAATAATAAAAGAAGCTATCTATACCGTGCAGCCTTGTTAATGTCATTTCCTTGATAATTCAGGTTATTTAATACTATATTAGCTAGAGCTTACCCACTTATAACTGGCCTTGGCTTTCTACATACCCCGTAAATACACATAGGTTCCAAAACAATTTTAGCTGGAAGCAAAAAGAGACTGCGGTCAATATTAATTAACATTTCGCAGTAAAATTGGTAAAAATAAAAGTCGAAATTATAGTATATAGGAATTATATACGACCCATCAGAAAAAGAAGTGATCCGCTTTAAAGTATAACGGTTCCTAACATTACGATATATGTATGTGTATTGTAAAGTGGATTCGATAGATTTTCTACGTTGAAATTTGAGTATCGTGTGCAACCACCGTCTTCCTATCATCTTAATATTATTTTGCAAAAGATCTAAAACATCCTTAGCTTCTTCAAGAACACTGATTATTTCAATTTTACAACGTACACACTGTCTTAATTCATCTACATTATGAGATCTGGTGAAAGAACTCGACTCTTAAAGTATCTCAACAGAAAAAAACATTTAAGGAGAAATCCGAGAAGCGATTTGATAAAAGACTGTTGAAAAACAGGAGACAAAACCAGTTGGAAACATATCGCTTAAAATGACTACGGTCTGTCTGGCAGCGTGGCTCTTACGTACATGTTTGTAGATCTACAGCTACTCAAAGTTTTCTACTTCTTCAAAATAGGACCATAAAATTCTAGGCTATCACCATATTGATTATCTATAGCTGTTACTGCTAAATTATTATCGTATTTAAAGAAATACTGATTGCACTCCACGTCGTTACATTGGAACAATGAAATCGTCTTTGGTAAACTTGGCATAGGTTGCCTATAACCTAATTTTAATGGTTTAGCTCGCTTAAACCCCTTAATTATAAAAAAAACTGGTATAATTACTCATGAAATGCTTTTTAGAAATATGAGAAACCATTTCCTTTAGTTCTGAAACTTGGCGTAGAAATTAAGCGATTATTGTTGTCAGTCTCGCTTAATGCATAATTGGTCGTTATTTAGTTAGGATATAGTTTCAAAGCGCATAAGGCTCGCTTAACATAAGCCGCTATTTCTATTGAGATAACTCAATCATTGCTTAACAACCATTTAATAAGCGTAAATTTCACAGCGATAGCCTAAAGGTGGCTTAGGGTTACGCCCGCTAGGCGGCTGATCATATGAATTATCAGATTTGAAAGATATTGAATTTGATTCTTTCATAAAAGGCGTGGTTATACTTCGTAGAATTCCTTTAAGTTTGTTATCCAAAGCTAAATGTAATGAGGCAGTTTGTTAACCTGTAAAATATTGAGTCATGACTTGGTGTCCTACAAGAGCTAGAATATATTTCTGTAAATGATTTACTTCCACACAAAACCACCTCTGCATCAAAGTAGCTGAAGCATGTGGTTAGAAACAACGCGGTGTCAAATGTTTCCTTCCCACCACTTAATAAGTTGATCTTATCAACGTCTCTAAAATTGCAACAAAAACAAGCGTATTAGTACTTTATGGTGTACTTTATATAAAGTACACAGTAAATAAGTGGACATAACAAAAACAGTTTTAATACTATCAAAATAGAAGTAAAAGTAATCAATTATGGAATTACCATAAAAGTACTAGAATAATTTATAACTAGTTATTTAAGGTACTAAATATTATAAATCAAAAATATTTGCAATTTAGAGACTGTAATTGTATATTTTTATACGTTTATTAATTAAAAATGGGTGGCAAATATTTGCAGCAAATTTATCTTTGAATAAAGTCTTATACTTTATTCTTATTGAAATCTATAGATTACATATAAGTGTTTTTAAAATTTGTAAAAATTTGTTCTTCGGCTGAGGCTTGATCGCAGATCCTTGGCTTTACGCGCCAATGATCTACCACTGAGCTAACGAGAGACTTGAACATCAGTCGAGAAGCGAATCGTTATAAATTACACATATTTTATAAATTTGAAACACACAACTAACTCACAACTAACGATTATCCCCAACCGCTAATGTTTCACACCACTGGAGAGGCGCATATGATTCATTTATTATCATAACTGTGAATCAAATTCAAATACTTGACGAATAGTAGTTTATACTAAAATGAATCGAAATATAAGTATAAAGATTTTAAATGTATTTTTAGGTGCCTTTATAATTTATAGAAATTTGTTCCTCGGCTAGGGCTCGATTCCAAATCCATTTCCTTTACGCACAAATTCTCCATCATTGGGCCAACTCAGAGCTTGAAGACCGGTTTACAAACGAACCCTTATAAGTTACACATATTTATTAATGTGAAGCATGGGAAGTTGTTTGTTTCAGAATAATAAATGTTATATAAGTTATAGGGATTCGTTTGTCGACCAGTTGTCGACTAGTCCCCGTTAGCTAAGAGGTAGAGCATTGGTGCGAAAAGCAAAAGTACTTAGGGTCAAGTCTCAAACGAGGAACCAGTTTTTATAAATTTTAAAAGTATCTGAAATTATATTAAAAATATTTTATATTTATATTTCTGTTCATTTTAAGATAAACTACTATTTGTTCAGTATTTAAATTTCATTCACGGTTATGATAATGAATAAATCAGACTTGGGCTCTCCAGTGGTGTAATACCTAAGCGTTTGCGGGCTCATTATTAGTTGAGAGTTAGTTGTTTGTTTCACATTAATAAAATATGTACAATTTATAAGGATTCATTTGTCGACTGGTGTTAAAGCCCGTGATTAGATGAGTGGTAGAGCATTAGTGCGTAAAGCCAAAGAGCCCGTAATTAATCCTCAGCCGAAGAACGAATTTTCACAAATTTTAAAAATATCTAGAGCTTCATTAAAAAATTTTATATTTATATTTATACCTTTTACTATTGTTTGCTCAATATTTATAGATTACTCTTTACAGAAATTATCAAGAAAGTACAATTGCATCTTTGAGTTTGTTTTCTACGCTAGCAAATGGGCGGCGAACTTCTAGTTGGATACTGACCGCAATGTAGTGTACGCTTAGCGGTTTTAGCAAAAGTGACGACAGGTGGACGTAAGTTTAAATGTCGTTAACGGTTTGGTATTAAGAGAACGTACTAAGCAAATGGCTTGCAAACATTTAGTTGAATACCCAGCACAATGTGACTTACACTTAACGGTTTTGGAAAGGTGACGACAGACGGACGCAAGCTTTAATGTTGTTAATGATTTGGTATTAAGAGAGTATGCTAAGTTCATTATCAACAAGTATGGTGGCATTCTAACAATATTACTGCTTATGTTTTTGATCCCGTCGAGCTCACTCATGTTTTTCTGTCAATAGTGCATTATGAAACAGCTTTCTAAGCACAATTCCGTACATATCAGTAAAGTATAATACAGACGAATTATTGTGCTTGTATAAATAAATTATACTGCAATTGTTATTAGTACCTGTCACATAACCGGACCAGCGCGGCATCGCAACTACGATTTGGATCTAGATCTTGTATAAACGTAGCCTCAAGTTAATTGAATTTACGGGCGTCTGTTTCTTGATAATTGAACTTGCATTTTGCGACAATACGGTTTTTTATGTATCTCATAACAATCTGCTAGTAGAATCTCGCATTCAAGCTTTTTTAGGATCCTTATTATCTTGGCTGCAAGTTCCTTCTTATATTGAGGAATTTGTATTCTGCTTTTCGATTTTCGACCTTATTACTGATGGTGGTTGACCAATTATTCAATAAGCCTAAAAGTGCAAATTACATTTTAATGCGTTGTATGGGCAGATGCGTGAGGATTAATTATTTCTTTGTATATCAATTATATTTGTAATTTTAACTGTTGTTTAGTTGTTTAAATAAAAATGAATTTTATGTTACATATTCGAATGTCTTTGTGTATGTGCATATTTTTACAACAATATTCTTAGCATGTTACTTCCAGCGGAGCTATGACTTTTAACGAAACAAAAAGGTATTTGGACAGCAAAATGAGTCACTTTATACGGGAAATTAACGTGGTCGCCTTTTAATCGATAAAAATTAGTTTGTACTTCAAGAAATATTAAAAATGTTGACATTAAACCTTTAAAGCTGTGAACTCCTTGCAGTTAAATTTTTAAAGACCGCATTAGGCCTGTTGGATGGGCTATATGATTTTAAACATAAAATTGATATGCTACGTCTGTCACTTGATTTAGAAATCGTGACACATGTAGTCTAATTAGTCTGTTTATTGATTTGGTTTCTTCGTTTGTACTCATAATTGTTGTAATGACTCCCGTCATTTATCCAGTGAAATAGTCTCTTGTAATGATTTTTATTAATAGTTTAGCTGACTAAAATTCGGCAGTATATTGTGAAATATATCATTCCATCTAAACAAATACATGCCGCAGCTTTTCAAAGATTAATAGAAACAGGAATTATGAAAATGTAAACAAGTAATGAGAGACCAAATTTAAGATCGCCAATATTGTTTAAATACAGTTGAGGAAGATATAGCTTCTAGCATCAGCAGAATTGATTAGATCGAAATCATTATGACTAGACACTATTGTAAGTCCCTTGATTGTATCTTTTGCAACCACGCCGCTTAGAACTAGCTGATGCCTTACCTGAAAGGATTTGGAGCATAGAGCGTTTTTTGTAATTACGCATTACATAACAATTTATAATACATTCATTTTATTGTAAATATTTTAATTTTCAATGTAAAAATTATGGGAAATGGTTTTTTATTTACTATAATACGTATAGTTGAAGTGACGAAAATTATATACAATAATTGAAAGTTGCCATCGAAAGTGGGCTATTGAGTTACCTATTACTGAGATCACTTTTACTTTCAGGTGGATTAACATGATATGCACATTTTGAGTTATTTCAGAATTGGGTATAAAGTATTGTTCATGATAAGACTAGCTGTTGTATTAAATCAATAGTTTATTCATGCATATTTTACAAGAAATATTAGAAACTATTAACATGAAATGTTTTGAAACAACTGGATTGTACAAAGTGGTGCCATGCCATGACCCCTTCGTTAACTGTATTAGACCCTCCAATTTCTGTGTATGAAATTATTGAACGGCCTTAGCTCATGAAATTCCTATTCGCGACTTTTGAAAGAAAACGAGATTTATCCACTAAAAGAGCCCGTAGTTGCAAGGTAACGTAGGACATGCTGAACATATGTTGTAAAAAATAATTTCATTGTTACTATCAGTAAATTTATAATTGTTTTGCAACAAAATCTTATCTTAAGCCGAATGTATGCTGATTTTGGAAACCATACATTAGCGCACATAGATGCTTTAGAACCTTTTAACTTCTTTTATCAAATCAGCTGAACGTAACCTGTCTACAGGGTGGCCCACCGGAAAGGATCCGTCAAGTTGTACGACTTTGTGTGTGAAAATTTAAAAAAACTCTCGAACCCGTATACATTTATTTTTATAGGAACATTTTTTCCCAATAATTTCATCGCTATAACTTTAACCCCTTAGCAGGGGCGACTTCTACCTTAGTCTTTTTAAATGGCAAGGGCTATGATGCGATACAACATTTTAAACATCATTAAATTCTCTGTGAAACGACGATTAGCTATTAAATTTGAGCTACGGGTTACCGAGCAATTGAATTTTGAAACAACTTAATTTAATTGATTAGTACTTACATAATAAAAATTAGTAAAAACCTTTAAAAC
>JAHWXV010024814.1:0-15772 GCA_024586415.1 Phrixothrix hirtus
GCGAAATTTCAAGCATTATTCACGGTTTTTTCCCGACGAAAAAAAATCAAGCATAATTCCCGAAATTCAAGGAATTCCCGACCGCTGGACACCCTGATAAATATATTTTAGATCACAAAAAACATTTTATACAGGTCTACAATTGGTCAAAAATATACGGTAGGGTAATGAAAGATTAGGCTAGTAGTAACAAAAATTCGTATTTACGAAAACCTATAACTATGAATTAATTCAAACATTGGGCGACAATCAGTTATCTTCACATCGGTAAACTAACCTGAAATAAAAACTATCAACGGCGTGGTATGTAAATGTCTAACCATGTTTATTTAATTATTATGATTAAAATGTAAGTTTCGAATATCTTATAAAATAGGCATGATTCACGAAAAATTGTCAAATAACTTTGAGCGCACATAGTTTACACTTTCACTAAGAAGAAAGTACTGATTACAGAAATATGTAAACCGTCTGATGACGAAGTAAGACAATACTTAGACCAGATAAACGCTAGGACTATTGCCGTGAGTGACTTTAGATGCACAGGAATGTATCTGTTTGACACTGACTTCGTTGGCACTCAACTTGAGGCAGAAAAATCCATTGAAGAAGGTAAGGATGAAGTGATAGTGAAGACTTGGATGAAGTGCTTCCTTTTCCATTCGAAGAAACAGGCGCATAGGGAAAAATCATATGAAGCAAGGCATGTCTAAATGAACTTCAACGGCCACATATCCTCAACGCCAGAAGAAACAGTCGATTCTGATTTTTCACAATTCAACATCTGATCTAGCGACTCCTTCACACAACAATATTTTAAAATTGTCAATGAATAAGAAGCTGTTTCCTGAAATAGCACAATAAAGAAAAAAGGGCAGAAAAAGGATACACCAATGACTAAGTCAAATCTGCGATGCAGAATAATAGAAAAATGAAAGACAAAGATTCGGAACGTATTGAAGAAGTCCTCAGTTCAACCTCAAACTTTAGAAGAGCTTCTTTAAATGTATTGTTTGTTTTAAGACCTTTAAGATGTCAAAACTTTAGTGTTGGTTCATTGCGTGATGTTAACAATGGGCGCGCGGTATGTGACCCTGATATGTTTGTGATTTTTGCGGAAATTTCTAAAACACTTGTTTTTTTATATTTCAAACACGTTTATACAATTATTTAGTTAATCTTGTTTCTAATTTTCTGTCCTCATTTTCATCCTAGGTGCAAGTTTTCATTTTCTATAACATTTAATGGTCAAATAAAAACTGTAAAGGGATCAACTATTTTCTGTTTTGATTCACATAATCAGCTCAATGTCTAAAACCATGTTTTCACAAAATTGTGTGAAAGGTATAGCTTCAAAATAATTGAACTTTAAGGCTAAAAAGCTATTGATTACATTATCTTAGAACTGAGTTACGATTTTCACCTTTTGTTCATGCAATTTTTATGCATACAATACAATCTGCCGAGGCACTGTGAACTTCATCGCGGGGAAAAATTTTAAAAGCCCTATTTTTATCAAATATTTTTGAGACCACTATAAACACGTTTAAGAAAAACATATTTCCTACCCGATCTGTGCGTAGGTCTATCGTTGCGATATCTTACAAACCAAGCAAGCGAGCACAATGCAAATTTTTCCAATCTATTTGGTATGCATTATGTAACAGCTGATTAGTTTTTGATAACTTCTTATTAATTCCTTCGACGTCAACCGGAAGTAAATTCATGTTTTTGACAATCCTCAAATATTTTTACATGTTTTAAAATGTTTATCCAATTATGGGTTCAGTGAAGTGTTCATAATCTGTAATCGCTGATGAACACCTTCCAAGTGAAGTAAGTCATGTTTTGTATGTTTTATTTTAATGAATAAACCGAGGACAATCAATTGGTGCTAGATACTAACTGTATTTATTTGAATTTAATTAAACTGAATATTTAAAATGCTCCCGTGGACTTTAACGTGTGCCGAGGAAATTTTCCAAGGCATCTTAACACCGAACCATTAGTTTTTAATATTGGTTTTTCTTGACACAAAAGAAGTTATCCATCTTTCCAGTATAAATCGACGTGTATTATGTATTCTCAATTTGCAATCTCAAGTCAATAGCTTCTCATTATAAAACTAAGCATATGCAACCTGAACAGGTCACAGAAAGCTTAAAATAGTAGCAAAGACGAAATCCTGTATAACATTTTGCTCTTAAAATTTTTAACTTTTTCTGGAAATACGCTGTTTGAATTGGCAATAAATCTGAGCGAAAGTTATTGCGAAATAGTGTACATTATTAAAGCAATGCGAAACAAGCTATAAAGAAAATTTTCCATAAATATAAGATTTCTTTAACAATTTATTTAATAACCTGGAGAACCACGCATTCAATGCACAAAATCTCTTACATATTAATTATGAAGAACTTGGTGTATTCCCTTAAAACATTTCTAATACATACTCAAATTTTCCTAAGGAAACAGAAACTTTATTTCAAGAAAAAAGCCAGTATAATCTATACAGGACAAAATATGCGATTGAATTTTTATAATTTAGAGAGGTCATATTTGCATAATCTCTTTTTTCAAGTAAAATCGAATCAAGTTTCTCAAGTGCCCTTTCTCATCTTGCAGTGTCAAGGTGTTCGGTGAAATGAATTCCCTAATATTACGTTCCGATTTAAATTTCAAAGGTACTTGTTCTCTATTCCGTAATTGCCTGACAGTCAAATTTGCATGAACGTGAGGATTTTGACATCAAGGTAATAATTCTAAAGAGCGCACTTTAGAAATCATAATTCTCTCGAATTTAATATGATTGAAAAAAACAATATTCTAAATAAATTATAAAATCAGGCGGCAAGGCTGTAGGTAAATCAATTTCGTGTCACGCCTCGATGCAAAATCCCTTTTTATAGGTACGTAAAATGGTAATATAAAAGAAAAGCTATTTTGTTAGTCCCGCGTTCTGTATAAACAAAAGCTTTATCATAAAGTATCGAAAAATCATAGTCCAATGGCGGCCCATTTTATTAAAATGACGCTCTAAAGTGTTGATTTATAGAAATATGAATAGTTTTGAGCATGACGTATTTCACACGTTAAATCCTTTGCGTCCACTTTTTTATGATTACAGTTGATAAGCAACCTGCTTTATCGGCTATATCAGCGGCTCCTAAACTTTTTTGATCGTAACTCCAACTTTAATACTATTTTAATGCAAATACGTGTGATCAATATATGCGATGCACCTTTATTTTGTTGTGGGATATATTACCACATAATTTCCAACTTTCAGGATGTTCGCATTCATACACAACCCTAGACTTAAAATACCTATAACACTGATATTTGAATACGAGAATTGCTACATTCCCCTTAAATGTATAAACCGAAATATATGATTTTATAAAAACAAGAGAATAGTTATCAATCATGCTACACTTAAATTTTCATCTTAATTTGCTTATTTGGTATGGAATTTTAAAATGTGTTTTGCTTATTACATTTAAAAAATTTGAACAAGTTAAAGATTGCTAATTTGAACTTCAACTAAGCTAAACAACATCCGGGAGTTCCTGTGTCCGGATTAATGTATCCTATGCGTAAATAGTTATCTAAATTCAATTTTATTTACAGTCTGGTTACATATTTATTTATTAACTATACATACATTTTTTAGATTATCTCTTTTAATTCAAAGTTCAATAAACCACGTTTATAGAGTATTACTATTGTTACAAATTTTAATTTTATGAAAAATTAAGGAAACAAAATTTGATTGTTGCGAAAATAATATTAGTTCTATATTTATTAAATGAATGGGCATATTTTAATAGGAACAAATTTACAATGCCTTGTTTATTTGATATGTATGCTATTACTATTTTTGTTTATGTATGTGTTAGTTTACATACACCTAATATTATTGTAATGTCTTGATAAATTTCCAACGAAAACTAATAAGAAAGCGATTATTCCACAAAAGTCCTGGCTGCCGTGTTTAGAGAGGAATATCTCTGCAATTACCAATTTAAATTAATTAAATGCAGTTCCATAATAGTATATTACATACCAAGGGACCAAAGTGCCTCTTTTAATCCTCTGTGCGCGCGCGTGCGTGCGTGCGTGCATGTGTGCGCGCGCGCGCGCGTGCGTGCGTGCGTGCGTGCGTGCGTGTGTGTGTGTGTGTGCGCGCGCGCGTGCGCCAGTGTGTGCGTGTGCCGGTCCGTGTGCGTGCGTGCGTGTGCCGGTCCGTGTGCGTGCGTGCGTGCGTGCGTGTGAGTGCGTGTGCGCGTGTGTGTATATATATATTGCACATCCGAATAATTTGAAATCAAAAAGGACGAAGGAAGTAAAATTGCATGATTTCGACATAGACAGATCATAGCAAATGCTATTTAAACTTTTTT
Organism: Phrixothrix hirtus; assembly: GCA_024586415.1. Lineage (NCBI taxonomy): Eukaryota > Metazoa > Arthropoda > Insecta > Coleoptera > Phengodidae > Phrixothrix > Phrixothrix hirtus. Next base: position 4,404 of record JAHWXV010024814.1, read on the forward strand.
TTACAATGCACTATAGTAACTCTTTCAGCACAATATGTAATTTTAATTCATTAATTTTGTTACTAGCATGGATTCTCTGTTTCTGCAGGATTAAATTTACTTTACCTCCCTTTGGGACTACAGTAAAAATTTTAATCCCTTAATATTAAAAATATGACTTTAGTCACGAAAATAAGTGACTAAATGTGGCGTTTTAGTTCAGTTAGTGCAAAAAGAATTTTATTTCTAGGAAATACCTGACCTTTAATGTTTAGAGTGAAAAGAGTAATGCTAGAATGAAATCGGATTGTGTCACTTTATCAATAAGTAAAAAATATTTGATAAAATTTATTCGATAAACTTTTAATCATATGCAGGTGATAAATATTAAATGCATGATACATTTTGTAATTTAATGTACTGATTATTTTTAGTATTGTACGATAAAGACTTAATCATTGCGTTTTACCGGCCTTTGTTAAATAATTAATAAATGCCTAAAGACTTTCATCAATGATTAATCCATAAAAATGTGGAACATATTTGAAAAGGTATTGCAAATACTAGGGTAAAAAAGCACGATCTGTTTAAGTGAAGTGGTACATTATTTTTTACCGCATTGCATTGCATCCAATAAACAACAAATGCCAAAATTGGTAAGAATTTTTATTTAACGGTATTTAGTGTTTATAAGATTACATTACCATCATAGTATATTACTTCCGGTAACATCTTCAATGAATGATCATCTACGATAAATGTACGCTATTCCAAATACCATTCTCGCTAGGATTTAAGTACGTCTCGAAAGCGAGCTTTATGGACGGATCTTTAAATTTAAACAAGAAACGAATTTGAAGGTTTAATAGCTTTATTATTTACTCTTATACTTAGAGGTCGTTCAGACGATACGTATATTTATCGAATCGAAATTTTTATCGAATACGTAGTATACGAACACGAGCGTTCACACCTCTATTTCCATATACGGGATAAATGTCCATATTTTAATTTGTTTTAAACACCAAATATTTTATTGTGCTATTGACTATCGTATGTAATGGATGACAATGTTATGCTAATGTGTTGGTATTTTTATAGACATAAACGAAAGCGAAAAAACAAAAGCTATTTAGATTCACTCCAGAGGCATTTCAGACCCTCATTTGTCAATTACGAAATGACGTAACAAAGTTTTTTAATTACTATAGAATGGTCATTGCTTCATTTGTTGATTTATTGAATAGAATTTTAAAAAATAAACTATAGTAAGAGCACCTATATTCTTGAAAGTCATTCAATTACTGCTGAACGGCGTGATCTTGTACCTCGTTTACTCGATACACAGAATAAAATTCGCGCCACAGTCGTACGGATCGAATATTTTTCCGAATCGATGTGTTCTGACGGCAGTGGCAAATTCGAATTACAAAATCAATCGTATACGATTTTATATACGATACATAAAGTGTGAACAACTCAATTTCAATCTAAGAGCCACTGTCTCATTCGGATAAAGTGTCGTTTCGTAAACTGGTCCGAATACGTACCGTATGAACGAGCTCTTATAGTCCACACAATTTCGTTTATTTTCTCAACACAGTTGACTACTTGCTAACTTGTAATGACTTTTATCAGACAATTGGCCAATGGCCGAATTCCTCTGATTCTACCATCTTCCGCGGTATCACTCTGATGCATGCCCTGCTGTTTTCTGCTTCTGAAATTCACATTCCACTGCCATCCTTTTTTCCTGTAGATTATCTCGCTGCTTCACGAAACCCTGCAATGGAAGCTTTGAATGCGAACAGATATTTCAGATTATTTTAAAGTACAGCAAAGCATTGACAAGACTCTTCTAGCTTAAAACCTAGATATAACAATCATCATATTCACATGAAAACACAAACGATGTTCTATAAAAAAAGAATGGCATCCAAGAGATTAACGTCGCCATAAACGTCACGTCTTCGTAACCCACTTCACGAACTGGTGGTATTGATGAAAACGTTGATGAAAGAACCACGAGAATGCTGTCCATCGATTGTGATTCTTCAAAGGTTCCCTTCTTGCAGCGCTAAGTTCTTTGTAACACAGTGATATATTTTCTTCTTTACAAGTTTCACCACTTAATTAATATTTTAGGAAATAATTATAGTTAGACGCAATGCTAAGTTCTGTTGTTACGTCTATCCATGTTTTCCATTCGCGGAAATTATTAACGTGGCCACAGTAAATTTCGAAATTATGAAAATGCCCTTGGAATCACTGACATCAAACAGTTTGTAGTCTTATTTATATGGTTTTTAGGCACGAATTGCTTCAATGAGGCGTTCATCGTCCACAAACATCCTATTAAATGAAATACCTCCAACTCTCTTTAGAAAATAATTGGCATGTGGTCTTCGCTTATATAATTTATCTCTGTTTTGGGCATCACGGAAAGGTGCTGATAAGTTATCATCGAAATGCAGCTTATATTTTATTTCGTCCAACGCCTACCATTACTTCGATGACTTGTGGTATTCCGAATAAATTTTACTAGTGGAATCGAGTACGTGGAACTACTATCAGAAACAAATACAGCACTATCCCTAGGAATTGTTCTAATTCCCTGTTTGATACGTAAAGTTGATTTTCAGGATTTTCCTTATAAACAGGCTCGACTGCTGAATAATACAGGGTGTCCCCGATATAAAGGACATTATTTTAACAGCAGACACATATTAATATGCGTAACAAAAAACATTCACAAACTATGTGCATAAATTGCAGTTTCCGAAATTTTTGCAAATAAAAGTTTTCAGTCCGCCCTTGCTTTTTAATTTGGTCTGCTGTATTGAACAAGAAATGGCTGGTCAACTTTTCATCTTTCACCAGTGCCTAATCTGAACGAATGGCTTCGGCATGACGTATACGATTTTATTAATGAATGTTCTCAGTTATTGAGAATACACACTAATTGCTAGTGGTCTGTGAAGTCTACAAGTTTGTAATTCCTTCAAAATAAAAATAAGTTTATATACAATTTTTAATATGTATACATTTAAAAGCATTTTTTAACCCTTTAAAGACGATCGTGACGGTTTCGTTGCATTTCAAACAAATTGTTGTTATAAACTAAATTTAATGCAAATTTAAATTTTTTTGCTAAATTATTAAAAATAATTTAGGCTTTAAAGAGATAACTTTCAGTTTTACAAATCGCTTTAGCACGGCGATAAATTGTTTCTTAGTATAGGATAGATTTTTACGCGAAAATTTACGAAAACTTTTTTTACGTTAGATTAAAAATTCCAACAGATTTATGTTCATAAAGGGCTTGGGTACACGTGTGTTAAATAATCCTTTTTATATCACGGACACCCTGTATAAGATACAACTCTTCTAGGAAACAACTATGCAACGTATTTTAATGGCTTTCATATGGATGTGGACAAGACAAGTTGCCCTAGCCAATAAGGAATGTGTCTCTCAAATTTCTTGTTTCCTGTCATCTGGCATAGGTTTGTTTTACACTAAAAATTTTTTGTTAAAATCTATTCGAAGACAATGGCCAGAATATTTACGTCCGATAGTAGTTGTATATTTTGCGAAAGTAGAAACAAAGACATACATAAGTTCTGTATGAACTTATGTACATATGCAAATTAGAATGTAAACATAATCCATGTGATTATTCAGTTGCAATGAACAGAGCAATATTTAATTAATTAAAAACCTCTATCACATACCTTAAATTATCATTGGTAAAAGTCATAACATGGGGTTTTATATTTTTTCATATTCAAGTTTAACAGTTTTACCGATACAAAGGATTTCTCATATTCTACAATGAGATCTTCTTTTTAAACATTCAAAATAATAATATACATTATACTTAATTATTAATCTAGCAATAATAGAAGCAAACAAAGCTGCAATGAAAAAGCTTGTTTAACAAGCAAGGTTGAAAACATTACTGCAGCAAAAGAAAATGTAAAGATATCAGATACAATATTTAAAATATCTTTACAGTTACCCCAGAGACATTTAAAATTATAACACAAAACCAATAAAAGCATATATTGAGAGTCGACCAACCAAAAAAATAGTCTTAATATGAAGGAAAAAGTAATAAAAGGATTTTAGTAAATAATACAAATATTCGAAGAAATAGAAAGATGCCATAATAATACATAATAAAACAACACTAATCATATTTTTGCAATTTACCTTTCTATAGTTTTACACGTCACTATCATTTTCAGAACCTACTAAGCAGTGATTCATCTATTTATATCCAAACAAACTTCTAGAATATTCCATAGACTTCGAGAAAGTATGACTCATTTATGCTAGTAATTTGATATAAGGCATAACTCATCAAGGAAATATTTACTGGATTACTTAAAGCACTATCATTGCTAATTGTGTTACATTACTTTAAAATAAGGAAAAGTTCAAATTTTCTACTCAAGTTTAGATCCAGTCAATCATAATCGATTTGTGTATTATCATTCGCCATTGGAAAATATTTTAAACTATTTCGTCGTGGTATTTATTCAATATAATTTGTTTATTCGTTCGTTTGTTAGAGGCAAGTTTTACTTAATTTTCATTTTCAGTCAATAACTCACAGGATCATCATAGAATTCTTACTTAAAATTATTGTAATTGTCTGTGGTTAAAAACCCATAAGAATTTCAAAACCAATTTTCATATTTCATTTTTATATTAATCTTAAGAACTGATTAAATTTTAGTTGAAATTACTTCGCGCAAACTATTTTTTCTATTATCAATAAAACTGGTAAGAATTTTAAATCCAAACTTCATATTTAGTGAAATTTAATAGACATAGTTTTAAAAGTTATGCGATTCGTGAAGACACATTTATAAATCGGAGGTCAAAGAAGTGCAATGCTTATATGAGGGCTAAATTCAATAGAATCGAAGTCTTTTGGGTGGCATCCAGTCCTATGGTCTAGCCATCTGATCAAGTTCTAAGTGCAAATGTAGTGTAGCAAAATTATAGTCGAAATTAGTTGATAAAGAAGTCTCGCCGTATCAATTAATAGCGTACACCTTTCAAGTTTCAAAATCAAGTACGATCTAATCCGAACAGCCCTTCAATTACATTCAATTGAAACTGCAACGGAAATAAATTCCATTGCGAACCCTTCCTTTGAAAAATAAATTAAATTGAAGATAAAGTCAACGACTTGTAAGTGAAGTTAGAATTGGCATTTAGTCAAGGCAGTGAATGGATCACGTCTTGATGATTCATTCTCTAAATTAAAGACATTAAATAAATTTAAATAATTTATCAATTTATCTGTTATATTATTTATTTATTCCAGTGAAATTTGTTTTTATCGGGATTAAAATCCATGAGTTGCACTATTGCGGAATAAAAACGACTAAGAATAACATCTTACCATCTTTATTTATATTATTTAGATGAGCAATCTAACGTGTCGAACTATTTATAGTTCATCTTCTGAGATCAGACATTTATTCATTTGATGAAAATGGTAAGATCTATAATGAAAAATTTTTTTCTCTTATTTTTACTTTAACTAAACAATTGTGTGGATATTAGTAGTAGTTACATTAAAAGACTTATTATTTTCCTCCAGTTAAATTTTGGCAAAAAAAATATATATATAAATTAGGTTAATGACGAGAGCATTTTTAGTAGCTAGATGATATAAAATGAAAGTATAGGACATTTTTTTGATTCATAAATAATTAAAATTTGTATCAAGCAGTGTCCTAGAAATCCTCCATTTTATAATTCGATTGATAATAATTAAAATAGATGTATTCTACTAAAATGCGTCTGTAAGAAATTATAAATAATGTTTAATAATAGAAGTTGAGTGATCGTTATAATAATTACCATTTTTGGTAGAAATTTATTTAAATCAAATTTTGTTATAAAATTTATTAGATTTGTAATGAAAAAATACAACTATTGTCATCAAGTGTCAATGAAAAACTGAGCTTAAAGGATTGATTTAACGTATTACTTTTACATTTTTTTGAAATATATGTATGTAATATATGTAAATAAATTTCTACCAAAAATGGTAATTATTATAAAGATCACTCAACTTCTATTATTAAACATTATTTATAATTTCTTACAGACGCATTTTAGTAGAATACATCTATTTTAATTATTATCAATTGGATCATAAAATGGAGGATTTCTAGGACACTGCTTGATACAAATTTTAATTATTTATGAATTAAAAAAATGTCACTATACCTTCATTTTATATCATCTAGCTACTAAAAATGCTTCCGTCATTAACTTAATTTATTTTTTTACCAAAATTTTGCTGGAGGAAAAAAAATAAGTCTTTTTAATGTAAGTACTACTAATATTCATACAATTGTTTAGTTAAGGTAAAAATAAGAGAAAAAAATCTATCATAGATCTTACTATTTACATCAAATGAATAAATGAATGATCTCAGAAGATGAACTATAAATAGCTCGAAACGTTAGAATGTTTTTCAACATCTAAATAATATAAATAAAGGTGGTAAGATGTTATTCTTAGTCGTTATTATTCCGCAATAGTGCAACTCATGGCTTTTAATCCCGATAAAAAGAAATTTCACTAAAATAATTATACATAGCCAAAAGAAAATCAAGGAATTTCATTAAAATTATTATTTAGTTATAAGAGTTTCACGCCTACAACTATTTATTTAAAATCATTAAAATTAAGAACGCACGAAACTAATAATGGTAGCAATTTACCTATTTGATTTTGATTAATTATTTATGTATGATAATTTTTAAACGGAATGATTTTTTCTAATTTAGTTTTTAAATCCACAAATGTACAGGGTGTGAAAAAACGTTTAAATAGTACGACCGAAAACAAGTAAAACAGGCTTAATGAATATGGGTCCGCAAATCAATCGTTTTCGAGATAAGAACAATTTTCGTTTTTGTAAATTTTTGTAGTTTTTCGCGTTTAGCGCTACACAATACGATTATCGCAGATGTTCAATATGTCCTTCCTTCTATTTCGACACAGAATCTACATCTTCTCTAAAAAGTCCGCTTGTGTTCGAATTGTTTAATAACATTGTTCAGTTCGCTGTTGTAACTCGTCAAGATTATTTACACTTGTTGCGTATACTAAACTTTTCAAAGTAATCCCAAATACAAAAATTTAAGGGAGCTGGGTCGCGAAACCTAGCAGGCCAAGGAATGGGACGCCTTCGACTTACCCGTCTCGAACACAGCGTATGCATAATACTAAACTGATCATGTAGGTTGTAGCTTTCTTTGATTTTCAAAAACGAAAACCGGCCTTATCTCGAAAACGGTTGATTTGCGGACCCATATTCATCACGCCTTTTTTACTTGTTTTCAGTCGTTCTATACATCCCTTAAATATTTAAACGTTTTTTAACACCCGGTACATATACTATCTATTTGCTAAAGGTGAATATTACACATAATTTCATAAAAATAGTTATAATGAAATACCAGCTTTAAGAAATATGTATGTATATCAATTTTTGACGTTTATATTACCCTAGAAATATGTTATTCAAACATCAACTGTCAAGTTATAGTTGCTGAGTTGACTAGGAATAATTTACTCTTTAACTATACAGTGGGCATTGATGACCAGGGCTTATCTTTTAATAAACAGACAGTACAGTATAAACATAATTTTATAGTTAGGTAAAAATTCCTTTTAGAGGTCAATGATACATTTGAAACTACAGGTGGTAAGGATCTAAGTTTTACAGCCAAACCGTTCAATTTCATTATACACTATGTTGCTTATTTAGATGACACGCTGCCAGCAGTAATTAATAAATGTTACAAGACTAATTAAATAACACAGCAAAGAATTTCAGATCAAAAGAATATTTGGTAATGAACATTAAATCACAAACATTGTGATATAAGAAAATATATACCCATTAACTTCAAATCCTTTTGTTATTTGTAGTTCTAGTGTAACGTAAGTTATCAAAATAATTTTTTGAAGTTTCGCCACAAACGTTTTCCAAATTGGTAAATTTTTAAACACATTCAAAGAAGCAGACAGTTTTTAATAATATTTAATGGAACAATAAAAACTTTCTAATACATAAGACGTCGATATTTTGTTTCGTTTTTGGTGGTATAACTACATATTCAGTTTTGCTCGCGTTATTCGAGGTAGTTCCGCTGTTACTTGTAGATTACTAATTGGCCCGCTTTCGAAGGAACACGTTTTAACAAAATATTTTGAAAGATAGTGAATTCAACTTCTAAAAGTCTGCTGATTGTCGACTAAGTTTTGTTGTTGCACTAGCAAACCTAGTAAACTGTTCATTCCATTCTGAAAGAAGTTTTCAACGGCTTTTAAATTGATGAGTCCCATATTACGGTCACATTCCGGGTAATTATGATCATGTGCAGGAAATATTTTGATGCCATCTAAGCAATTGGTTTGCCCCAGTCGGAAAAGGGTCTAGTTTTTATTTTTTCTGCAACCTAAGCACAAAGAATTCTCAGTTCTTCCAAAGTTCCATCGATATGATTGAAAATATAATCAAATAAACTCGTCAAAACCTTTCTTAGCGGCGATCCCTGTATACATATAAAACTATCACTAACGAGTGGATAAAACATTTATATTAAACTAACAAAACGATAACCATCTTTTAAATTAAATATGACTGATGGAATGCTTGGTAATCTGGTGATATATTGCTGTAGTTACTATTTTACTACTTTGCTGTTTTTAACCGAACTGCCTGTTTTCTCTGATTCCGTTTCTAACTATAATAAATTACCTTTCTGCAAACGAACTTTTTCCATGCTTAATATATTTATCCTACATAATTATCGCACATACTACAGATATCGCTCCGGGGGCGAATAAAGCTAAAGTTAAATTTTGTCAAGAATACATTTCGCAATGTTTTGTAAGAGACATTGTAAAAAAATAGGAATCTACAATCGTGGCAAAAACTCGCGCATCACCCTGTTAAATTGGCTAAACTTTGAATAAAACACAGTTTCTGTCTATAAACTAAATTTATTTAAAACTAAATAATTGTTTTATACAGGTAACACAGATTTAGGATGAGAAACAACGACCTAACAAAATAAAATTATAAAATAAAGTAATAAAACACGATTTGCAAAAATTGATATATAAATTGAAAAAAATACAAATTAAAAAATTTAACACTCGCGTCAATATTCAATTGGCCACCTTTTGTTTTTAATCACCAAGGCACATCTCTTCGGCATGGAATTAACCAATTTTTCCAATTCCTCCACAGAAACGCAGCGATACCAAGCAGCAATCAAGGTTTCGATCAATTCAGTTTTTTTTGTGGGTTTGCGTTTGGAAATAATGTCGGATATCCTCTGCCATAGGTTCTCGATTGGATTTAGATCGGGAGATTGCGAGGAGCATCGAGCCTTTTCACTTTATTAGTAGTGAGTCACGCATGTAAACTTTTAGCTCTATTACATGGAGCATTATCGTCTTGGAATATGAACTAATCTTTACCAAACAAATCTTTTCCACTTCTTAACATTTTGGTTTCTAATACCTCAATGTATTTGGTTGCATTCATCATACCAGATACAACATCTAAACAGCCAACGCCAGTAGCAGCCATGCATCCCCATATCATGATGGAAGTGGGAAGTTGTATTGTTGGGAGAATGCAATTTGGTGCAAACTCTTCTGATGGAAATCGCATAGCGTATGAATTTCCTGAGTGGTTGTTTATAGTGAAGGTGGATTCGTCACTAAATAAAACTATTTTCCAATCTTTTGGGGTCCAATCACGATGATTTCGCCTAACGCAAGAGAAGCAGTCGTTGACGTTCTGATAATAGTGGCTTCTTCCGTGCTTGACAGCCTCGGAGTCCAAAACTTTGAAGCCTCTTCCTCACTGTAGAAGTGCACATGCTTACTCCTGTGGCCTGGGACAACAAGTTGGTTAATTTGGTTGAATTAAGGGTCCCATCAGCTAAACTTGTCCTTCGCAGCATGTTGTCATCTCTGATAGACATTTTCGTTGGACGCCTAGTACGAGGCATATATTCTGCTTTTCCTGTTTCTTTGTGTATTTTAATCACCCTTAGCACTGAAGATTGATTACATTTCACTTTTGCAGCGATTTCACGGGACGATATTCCCTCTTTGTGGTGAAAGATGATGGCATACCGTACTTCTTCTGACGCGTTTTCGATGGTATCTTAGCAACAAAAATCACTCAAATGCTCTATTTAGGATTGTAACTTATTTATATACTTGATGAAAGGTAGAAATCTGCCATAATATTGCCATAAATGGTTTTTAATAGGGTACATTATTTCTGAATTTTATGCTAATTATTAAGAGAAATGGGTAATTAGTTCGATAACAAAAACTAATCAAGAAAATTACGTCTAAACTTTCTAATTAGGTAATTAAACATGTAACTATTAATCTGCCAACTCCGGATTACTTTGAATCAATTTGGCACATTTTGATTCAAAATCATAAAAATCATGGGTGATGCAAGACTTTTTACCACCACTGTAGAAACATCTTATCCATTTTTTCAGGTCTTCCGGCAAATATATTTTTTTGTGAATTTTGGAGATTGCAATGCAGTATTCTGATTCTTAACATGTAATGCGTTGGTAAGTAACGTTTACTATTCGTCCTATACTTTTTGAAGACGGTACAAGTGATAACGGTGTTTGTTCACATGTGCGACTGTAACTAATTAATTTTGAACATTTTATAACTATTGCGCTGAAATTCCATCCAAAGACAGTTTTGCTTTGTAACATACTAGAATGTTTAGTGTCATAGTCTCACAATGAAGTTTAACTTTATAAGAATACGAAAACGAATAATACTCAGATCATCCTGAATTTTTTACTTCGATGCCGTATAAGAGGTGTATGAGTAAGAAAGCTTCCTAAATAAAATGCTTTATAATGGCGTTATTTTCTTCTTTCTTGATAAATTTACAACACCTTAACTTGGAACCCCTGCAATCTTCGACTTCATGGCATCCACTACCCTCATTGCTCATTGTGAAATCTTAATACTATAAATTATGGTGCTCGTATTATAGACTCGTAACACCCTTATTACACTCAAAATACTATTACTAGTAAAACCACAGCTAATGATGCGTATGCCAATAAAGTACACCCTACTGCAACGCGTGCATATTTGACATTCATCTGTTTTACAATACACGAATGGAAATTCATTCTCCTTTCGTTCACCAGGTATACTAAAAGTCAGTGGCGGCTCGTTTTAAAGGGCACAAGGGAACGTGCCCACTTAATAAATTATTCAGTCATTCATCATTCAGTCAGTCTATTATTCTTATTTTACATAGATTTTTATTTTATAAC
>JAHWXV010024871.1:0-19577 GCA_024586415.1 Phrixothrix hirtus
ATAGTACGAATATACTTGCAAGGGGTTACCAGAGATTACATGAATTTCGATTTTCAACTTCATATATGAGATACTGGGAAATTTAAATTACTTTATATATTTCTTTAAAATTGTAATAAGTTTTAATATTACGATTCTAATGACCACTAGATTTTTGAAAACAATAAATTTGAACTGATACAGTAAAATATAGGATGTTTGTAATTGATCTGAAATTAATACTAATATTTATATGAGTATATACTTATATGAGTATATAATAAATGACTAGTCATCGTCTAATGCATGAATTCTGTAGTATCCTAAAGTTCAACTAACGAAATGGCTTGACAAAACATTAACAAGTATACTTTTAAAGAAACAAAAATATGAGCGTATTTTGAAGTGGAGCAAAGATAACCTAAATAAATTTAGACTGATTTCCAATTAAAGTTATATAAAGCAACTTGTTGCAATTCTGTAGGCTTTGCTGCTAAATTTATGGTCTGCAGGTTTACATTCATGCTTGGAGTATCTTTGAGAAATCTTATCACTACGATTTACTGAAAATTAATTACTAGGATTATTTTCTCACCAATGAAGTTAAAAATTGAGAATAAAATCCATTTACAATATAAATTTGCAAAAGCACTTCCTTAACCCTGCCTAACTAATGCAAATGAGAAGCGCTTCGTTTGTTTCTCACAAGTTTCTCTTTATAATCAAGTTAACCGTGGTCGCTCTTTTCTTCAACCCTCGTTGTTTCAGTGATTACGTATGTATCTATTCAATACATAAAGGTTAACGAAGTTTCAACTTACCTTGTTAGCGCTGAATTATTTTCAAAATAAATACTCATTAGTACGGCAACAATAAAACAAAAGCCTCGTACAAAATAAAAATAAAGGAAATATTCCTCCTAACTAACGAAAATATCCATTTATGTCTGGAAAGTTAAATATCTAGTTAACTATAGAAAATAATTTCAATGTAAAATTCCAGAGTTTACGATTATAAAAATTTAAATGCCTAAATACAGTGTATTCCTTTACTGCAACTGTTACAGCTAATATAAAGCAATATTGCACTTTTATTGGGGTAGTTGCAAGTTGCAACGGTCAAATTTCAGTTGTTACAAGAGATACGACCCACGTTAAACCAAATTTATCTACAAATCCGTTGCAGTAGTATAGTTGAGGGATCCCTACACGATTTAGAAATAGAAACTAATTGACGCATTAAATTAAAGTGACCTTCATTATTGAACTTTTAGTTTTAACAGTGAGTTGTACACATTACTGATAGAACAATTAACTATTAGCCATTGAGGTTTGCTATTTAAATCAAACTTATAGAATTAATACAAACCTCTATCAAATAATTATCGCTAAATTAAACCATACAACTCAACAAATTTACTAGACATTTTGGGTAGATACTGTTAATGTTGTTTGAAATTTTCACTTGTTAAGACAATAGCTCCACTTAGAAGTTTTATAAACTAAGAGATTTCAATTTGTTTGTATTAATAGGTTCAACTTTAACACTAAGTATTCACATTTCTGTAATTCTAGTACCACAATAAAAGTATTTTAATAGCCTTATGGTTTATTGCACATTTTATATTTTAGGGTGTAAAACTAAACGGACATATTTTCCAACTCATATATCCACCGTATCGTAGCCCTTTAATCGCGGATTAGCTCGCGGGTCCTCCAAAGTTTAGATATGCGTTGATGCCACGTTTAATGTAATTTAGTTAAATGAATACAACTACTATTGTAATTGGAATTATAGCATGCCTTCGTACTAGAAAGTTCTTTAAAAAAAATTAAACCAAATAACGCAAAAGAAATACTACTGAGGCTCTATTTCTCGCTGTAATTGAATCTTTTTCTTTTTGTAATGGACACAACAGCGTATTTCATTTAATTATTCCATTTCTTTGGAATGCATCCAATTGAATTTCATTTTCATTTTGAGGGGCATTGTGATTCAGAAATATACCTTAGAAACGATTGTTTCCAGCAGTGTTGATGATGCGCCCTTATCTATTTATATGGCTTTAAATAGTTAACAGATCTGTTGTCACATAAAATTTTGTCCTTTGACAATAGCAGAAAAATATTAAAAGAACCAAAAGCAAACATTGTATTGGTCTACATATTCAAAACTATGTGAAGAGCTGGGTCGTAGTCTAGTGGCGCAAAAAAATACAGAATGGAAATAACTCATTTATAGCAGAATAAGTACTGGGAAACATATAATGTTGGCATGAACACTACTAAAGTAGATTTACCTTCTGTAATCTTACGAGAACCCTCTATATAGTGGTAACAAAATAAGACATTACCTTACGATACGTGCCTAAATGGCAAGTAGAGAAGTAAATTGTAAAACCTGACCTAATGTTTATGAACGCACCTTGTGAATCAGAAAACCCTAGGACTAGTATACTTAAATTAAAGTTAATAAAAGGTGCGTTTTCATAAAAAATACACTATTTGGCGGTTTATTAGAATTCTTAAATAAAACTGAGTGATAGTAAAATATGTAATGTCATTATTTTTGTTTAAAAACTAATATCTAAAAATGCTTTGCACATATAAATGAATGGTTAGATATATCGTTGAAGAGGTTACTATCAAACAGAAGATTACGAGAATGTGAAAAATAAACCCACTAGATAAAACATAGAAGAAATGGTACTTTGTTAAGTTAGATGTTTAACAATTAACTTAAATAGGAAAATATCAGAACGTCAATAAAAATGTGCGCAGTTGATTTTAACCAATCCCCTGGAGTGCACAAGTGAAACAACAGCTTGAGTTAAAGCCGTATCCCTAATTAAAAGATACAAGTTTAGTCACTTTACCGGATTTAATTATAGCCCTATAAATGTCTTGTAAATGAAGTAAGAACTATGCTGTTGTAAACAATGGATTGCGTACACAATCTCCATCCGGCATACCCAAAACAGTACTCATAAAACGAAACCTAAAGGATTATTGATTGTTCACCGAATGTGTAATTACTCCAAGTACCGTCACACATGCCACGTTAGAATAAGTACAAATAGGAACTCGCAGCTGGTCATAAAAATAAGGAGTGCATAGGCTATGCTCATATGTAACTACGGAGATGAGGGGGTAGGTCGATATAAATGAGGCAGCGGATTTTTGGAAGCGACTTTCAGCGTACAGATCAGCAAGATAAGGAAAGAGAGGGCTGAGCACCACGCCAGTTCAGACAAGAACACTTAAACACCATATGACCGCGAGATCTTCAAACGGCGAAAGATGTTTCGGGTCAGTACTTACTTGTTGGATAGTAAAATATTGAAGCTTATTAACTAAAACCCTGTAAGAGAATATAGACAATTAAGGTAAAGCAATCAAAAGAAGTAATTAACAACAAATGAGCAGGCTTTATTAAAAGCATTAAAATTGGAATGCGCATAAAATATTAGACAGATAAAGATTAATTATTAAATAATATTTGTACAATTTTTGACTTGACGAGTCCTCATAAAATACAGTAAATTGATAAAGATAAGGCTTTTTAAAGTGTGGATCGTAGGGCGATCAAGTGTGCGCGGAGATGTAATCGCGATGGTTGTATAGCTACGTAATGGTAATTTGTATCTAATAACGTTAACTTGCCTAATATGAATTTCATCAAAGCTAAGTTTTTAAGTGCGCCTGAAGAAATAGTTAGTGGACGCATAAATAAGCGTAACGAATCAATATACAAATAACTACAATGGTTGTCCTTGATTAATTGCATAAAAAAATGATACAGTTAAATTGTTTGAAATTAAGTTTCGCAAACACTTAATAATTACATATGCTAACTTAATTAAATAAAGTTTAGATAAACGTTTTAAAAAGTAGAAATCGTATAAATACAAGGCAAGTAAATATAAAAGCAAAAACTACAAATGTCGGCACATGTACAACTTTATGCTGGTAAAATCTAAACACTTTGTTTCAACAAAGCAGTTTTCAAATCATTTCTAATTCAAATGTTGTTAAAAATAAGTAATTTAAAGCTTGGTAGAAAAGTAACTAAAAAAAAAAATAAAAACTCGAATATTCGAAATATCTAATTAAAAAATTGGATTGTACTTAATATGTGATATCCTTCCAGCAGAAAGGGATTCATCTACGTCACCATCATTTCGTCCGATGATTGATAGAAACAGGAGCTCACTGAAATGGCAAACCAATCGTTCGCTAGTCAAATAGCACACGACGACAGCACAACGAACACCTCGGGGCCAAGGGACACCAGTAGTCAAACGGATTCATTTGGACCAGAACAAGAAGGTGGCGGAAGTCTAAACACATAAGCATGTGCCACAGATACATAAACTTCGGCGAGGACGTCAATAATCCAGAACATAGTTAATGTCAGAGTAGAGAGTGAACTTTTGCTTCAAAACGATGTATGCTGGAAGAACTATATTAATCAAAGAAAAACCGAAATAACCATTTATACTAATGGATTCAAATGAAAACAAATCTTACCTCGTCTTTAACTAGTTCTTAGACAAGTAGAATTATCACAGATTATTACATAAGTAAATTTAAGAAATGATCTTTGTATATAGAAAACCGACGATGAATTGGGTGGAGGAACGCGCTATCTCCAGATGCGGACCATACGCCGATAGACCTAGATGTTTTGGTTTTAACCAAAGCGAAATTCTAAATTATAGTACATTTGGCAGTGCGTTTTATATAAATTAGTACTACGGAATAAAAATTATAAATTTTATTTACAATAAGCAGGAAATCCAAGTATAAACATTTATTCATTCACTATTTTTAAGTTATGAATTCCCAAAACCCCAAAATAATTTAATTTGGCACGAAATCTAAAATAGACCGTGACAGTTCTGTCCTCTTTCGTTAGATTCTGGGTAGTAAATGTAGCTGTTACGTGAAAGTTTAGTATTTAGGAGAGCTATAAAATCTATCTAAATGAAGCTACGTATTGGCCAAATATACATTAATTCCTTCATGTAAATAGCTTTTAATTAGAGAGAAACTTCTTAAAAATAAAAACTAAATTGCTTTTAACAACCAGATTACATTTAAAAATAAATCATAGCACAAATCTGTAAAATATCTAGTTACCGTCCAAATCACGCGTTTTGCTTTAATGTAGTAAATAGGAAAGTCTAACCTTAGAACCTCATTAATAATATTCTATCAGAATTAAGTAGGTGATTGCAAAACAAATTGTTAGCACAGAGTACGATCAAAACAGATTAAAGATAAACTGAATTATGGGAGAATAAATAGAGAAATATAAAATTATAGGTAATTACCTTCAGGTTAAAGACTACACGGCCGGAATAACACGTTCAAATGATAGTATGTCATAGCATTTAGCAATTCACAATCTAGTCTTAAAAAGGACTAAGACTTTAAATAGAGTTATTGACTATAAAATACTAGGAGGCACTACAGCGTTTCCGTAAGTACACTAGATCTGAATTGTGCACCTTGTATCCACCTACTCACGTGAACAGCTATAAAAACTACAGGAAGGATAAAAATCCGATATAAGGATCGGATTCCTACGTACGCATACAATAATAGAGGACTTACGTCAATAATTATACACGAGAGTTTGATACATAGCACAAGATTACATGAACACTCACAAAAGTAAAAATTTCTTAACACTTTGATACCAACTCTAGGTAGACATTTATGGAAATTTGAATACTTCCAACGCCTCCTTGATCGTCCAACGTAGACATCCTTTTAAAATCAATTATTTCGAGAAAATAATAAATTGGATTTATACGTGGACTGTCCGTTAGTGTGAACTAAAACTTATATTTGGACAGAAAATGTTGCGATCTCTACCAATTTAATAATTAACTCAATAAAATCTAAGAAAACCAATATTCATAAGAATTTAAACTTTTCTGATTTCCTAAAGTAATAAGTTCGCGCATGTCCGATTATATCCCAGTAATGACCAGAGTCGCACCAAATAGTGAGTATAAAATTACTTGAAGTTACGGTAAGGTCTAAAGGTAAATATTATGTCTAAAAGTAGATACAATTACTCACACAACTGACAATGACTGTAACACCTGTATCTAGTATCGATGCAAGTGGGGTTTTAATAGTTCTAATTCAATACTACTTGAGAAATAGGATAGGTGAACATTATAGTTAAAACGGATTCAATTTAGAAATTCAAAAGTCCTTCGAAAATCAGTCATTCGTACGATAATATTAGTACCAAAAACTGATTTAATGATTATATACTCACTGACTACAAACATTCTAGTTACAAAGGTGATGAAAGCATCTGTATATTTTATTATTTTCTAATATCGGAGATATTTAGTTAATTCGTAATTTCAAGGATTTTTTAGCTTACATCGTCTTCCGCAAATTTGTTCCATTGTACTATAGTATTGGATGGAAGTAACTATACCATCTATTAAATGATTAGTCCATTGACCAAAATATCTGAAACCAGGCTTGGGTGTATTGCTCAAAAATATTTGGTTCGACCACTCCTAAATTTTTTTAAACGATATCACTATGTTAATTATTATTCATGAAGCTTGAATCTAAGAACAAGTATGTAGCAGAGTATGTAGGACATGTTGCTGATTGAGACCATCATTATCATTTTAATTAAAATATTTCGTGGATTGGACTTCATTTGATTACAAAAGTCCCGTTTACGGCATCCTAAGAATCAAATTGTCCCGCACCTCCACAATGCTTCAAACTATACTGCGCACAAGGAAACCTTTAGAGATTTCTGAAGTTCAATTAAAAGAAGATACAACATACAGTCCCAGTCTGGCACCGTGTAGCTTCTTTCTGTTTCGTAAATTAAGCGACAAAATCGTGGTGGTCAATTGCCAACTCCAGAAGAGGCCGTAGAATGTTTTAAAACTTCGTTCCTGAGATAACTCAAAAAGCTTGGAATTTTTATTCTTATGTATATTCCCATTTCAGTTTTTGAGTTACCCTTTGAGCTACAGTTTAAAATGTCCTTATGTTAAAACATTCGCATTTTAATAAGTCACTGTTTCACCCGTTTGGTATAAGACGAATAAATATAGTTTAACTTGGTGTATTTCTCAAACTTTAAAAGCATCCGTAAAAACGATGGAATCTACAAACTTTCTTAATTCTTTGTTGCCCACTTGATTTACTAAATTAATTTTTACTTCACTACCAGACGCACAATAATGTATAGATTTAAAAAAAATTATTAAGCTAATATGGTGCCATTTAAAAATCAGAAATTACTATGAATTACACGAAATTGGCTAATTAATCTAAAAATTACAAAAAATAAGAATTATCGGAAAAATGGTTTAATATATCCTATTTGAGTTTTTACCGCAGTTTTGCCATTAATGCGGTTGTTACGTTATTGTTTGCTAACCCTGTATGTCTCAATCGTCCTAAGTTATTATACTTATGCCACATATTCGTATAAATAGCACCTCTTTTGAGCAGTACTTGTAACTTTTATATTATAAATTAGATCTGTCGAAATATAATTACCCTGTACAACACTCTCTAAAACTACGTCTTTGAGTATCCCTCTATCTATTCTTCGGAGAATAATTCTATATAGAAATATAGGTCGGCTGAATGTCAAAAAGTAGTTTGAATAGGTCTGTTTTATCTGATTTCAGATTTGCGGTTATAATCGGCGTGATTGGCGGATTTGATTAGCGTCAATGATTATGTCGGGTTGGATTCGTGGATTTGATAATTGAATTGTGAAATGAATCGCGCTTTCATCCGCGGTTTTGATAATTGAAAGATGTCGTGCCTAGTTAGTAATAGCGGATAGAATTTTCATAGCGTTCGATAGAATAATTGCCGATGAATCTCGTTTTGATCCGCGGTTTGATAAATGAATGATCTCGTAGGTCGCGTATATAATTTATAACGAGGTGATAAACCCCGTCCGATACACGGATTGATAATTGAATGATGTGGTAATGAATCGCGTTTTGATCCGCCGTTTTGATAATCGAGGATATAATTTACAATTGATGAATCGCGGATTGATATGAGATTTGTATCCCGTTTGATACGCGGTTTGATAATTGAATTATGTAGTATCTACTTAATAACCGCAGATATAATTTATAAGCGCGATTTGATAATTAAATTATTTAATACTTTAGTAATCGTGTATATAATGTATAATTCGTAAATCGCAGATTGATATGCGGTTTTTATTCCGTTTGATACGCGGTTCGATAATCGAATTACATACAGTAACTACTTAATAACCGCGGATATAATTTATCGCGGTGTTTTGATACGTGTTTCGATAATTGAATGATGTCGTAGTTCACGTATACAATTTATAATTGATGGATTGCGTTTCTTGATACACTGTTTGAAAATTGAATTAAGTTTTACTTAATAATCACGGATAAAAATTGATAAATATCAATGTGTTTGTTACGATATAATTAGTTTTCGACGAGTTTGATTAGAATAATGACTCAAATAATAATAATGACTTAGATGTTTTTGTAAAAACTTAGACAAAGTCAAAACTGTATGACAAAGCTATTCAGAAAAAAGATCTAAAGCTTAATTTACCGTGCAAGGTAAGTGCTTAGTTTTTCACACTTTAATGTACTTGCTGTAAATATACGGTTATTCATTCGTCAAATTCTAAATCAATGACAACTATGTAAAAATAGACGCGGTTACTTTTAAAGGTATTGGACATAAATCTTTTCAAAAATGTGGTCTTATATATTTTGTTTTCTTTAAAATGATGTTTATGTAACACAGTCAAACTAAAACATGATTCAGCACTGCATTATCTAAGTACTTTGTTTTTTCACGCTTTAATTCAGGACATAAATATACGTGTATTCATATTGTCAAATTCTGAAGCATCTTCTAAAAATCATAGCTATAAGGGCGGTTACCTTTTAAAGGTCTTAGAAATAAAAATGAATTCAAAGGCATGCTCTTATCTATTTTGTTTCGTTTGAGGTGACATTTAGGTAATATAGTCAAACGAAAACGAATATTTATCGCTGCAATGTGTAAGTACTTAGCTTTTCATGGTTTAATTCAGTGACAAATTTTGTTAAATTTGAAAGAAAATTTAAAGGACAATAGCATTAAACTCGGATGCTTTTTGAAAGTCATTAGACAAGTTAAAACGCATATCTGTATACTAAAAATAAGTACTTATGCAGATTCCGAAGAAATGTTTGATAACGAATTGAATTTTGAAACACATTTCAGTTTTATAGAATGGAACTTAATTTTAAGTTACTGTTTAAATATAATTTTTTAGCTAAAGTTTTACATGAATCAAATATCTAGATTGTTTCGTTTTAATTCAGGATTAAAAATTCAGAAATATTTGAATAGGGTGTTTTTCGGGGTGTAGTTTCATACAACTCTTGCGAATAATCCAAATAAGGCATAAACTTTGCGAGTTTATACTTGTAAATGCTGAAAGTGCACCCTTGAACTCATTGTTTGTTGTTTTATTTGATTGGATGAGAAATATTGTTACAACGATGGTGGGAAAAAATCCGCATATGACATATAAAAATCAAATCAAGCAGTAAAGAGCACATTAGTTTCAAATAAATTAACAAAGTTCAAGTGATATTAAGTAGAGGTGTTAAGCATCGCGAGCATATTAAGGTCAAGATTTTCTTTGAATTTAACAGAGTATTCAATTGTGATTGTAGCTTTTGGGTGTGTATGTATGAAGTGAAAAATATTATAATCTTCATAAAATCCAAACAATATACCAGGTGTGTACAAAAATGGCTTCAAAATTATTAAAACTGAATGAATCAAATGTACAAAAGAAACCCATTTTAAAAATCCGGGATATGTTAATAAACAATCAATATGAAATTAAATCTTTAGGATTCTACAAGAACACAAAATTTGATGGGAAATGAAATATAATTGTTGAATTGAAGAACAATGAGGTATTTATTCCAGAATGATATGGAAAACTAATCACTGATGCGGACATAGAAGCTTTTAATTTGGAGAGAAGAACAATACACCACGTAAAGAAAAAAATAGGTTATCGTTGATTTTTAAGGGTTCAAAGTCAATCGGAATGCAATATAAAGTGCAGCTAATTGAATTTCATAGAATGGTACAATAAAACTGATAGAATTGTATTTTTGCAATCAAATCACGGTTTTAAAATTCCTATATATGTCTTAAATTAGATATACGTGTGCGTTGTGTATATGAAACGATTTTGTGACCAGTGCTTGCATTAAATCATAAATCGGACTGTATCAGCAATTTGAAGTTTACCAACGAATCAGATATTTAAGGGATGCACTTACATCAACCAGGGAGCAGAGAATTAGGGTTTTTCAAAATTTATTTAATTTTGTATTTTTTTAAATTGTACATACTAAGTAAACAATAGCTGAATAAGTTACTTGTTGCAGTTATTGCTGGGATAAAAAAAATGTTCACAATTAAAAATAGAACAAGCAATAACAAGGACGGCAGTTGTAGAAACGGTTGCCATGGTAATATTTATTATTGTCAAGAAAATATTTCTTTTAATTCTATTTATCCAAATATGCAAACTTTTGCCGAAAATGCTGTAAGCTCAATTAAACAAGCATACGACATGATAAAGGAAAGAAGTATTGATTTCAATTACAGTGAATGAAATAAAAAGAGTAGTCATAATAAGGTACCTTAAGATGCATGCAAATTTCATAAATATACTAAATCGATTATAACTTTGCTTAGAAAGATATATGGGAATAGTAACAGAAATTCAAATGTTAACCAAAAAAGACAAATTGAAAATATTTTGTCAAATCTTGGCAAATACTCTGTTTTATTTCAAAACATTATCTTGAATGAACAAAGCAAGTCATTTGAAATATCAAGCGGCAGCATTAGTAAAACGAAAAAACAAGATCTACAAAAAAACCGTAGGTCTCTTCAAGTTGTTTGGAAAGAACTAAATGCTGCCCTTTCGCGTACGATAAGGAGTGGTGTTGTAATAAATCTAAAGCATAAAAATATAGAACAATTTTTAACGGATTGTTTCTTCTTATTCCAAAGTAGAATTCGTAGCATTGCGAAAAAGAATCCGAACGATTCATTTAAAATAAACAAAAACTTAGCAGCCGAATTTATTAAACAATATTCTAGCAAGACAATTAATACAGTTAACAGTAACAATTTTAACGATGTGAAAAACATTATTACTAATGTTGTCGTTGCTGATGATATCGTAGAATATGAAACATTTACTTTTATTGCCAAAAATGTGAGACTGATGTATTCTAACATAATTGATAAAGATCACTTGAAAGAATGGTTTGAAGTATGCGTAATTGATGTACTTTTGAATAAATTGTCTGAATTTACAGCGAAAAGACTAGGTTGGAACTTATCGCCAATTCTTTCTTTAGAAATTAATTTTAACAATTGCGAAACGTTATTTACATATTTGGATCATTGCGGCCGCGGTAGCTCATATGTTATGTTTTTGCAATCTATCAAAAACAAACCTTCACGAATTAACGTTAAAAACAATAACGAGTGTTCTTTCCTTTGTGCAATTGTATCTTGTTTATATCCTAAAGAGAAAAATAGCGACCGCGTGACTACTTGCCCGAATTATACTGAAGTTTTAAATGTGCAAAATCTTAAAGCTCCAATTAGCATAAATTCACCCCAGTTTCAACAATTTTTAGATCAAAACCCGACAATATCCAAAAATATTTATTGCTTAACGAAAAAAAAAGCGTGGAGATAAAAACTAACAACAATATACTACTCGCCCTTTAGTTTTCACAAACGAACGCAAAAAAGATCATGTCAACTTATTGTTAGTACAGTAAGATTCGAATTCTGATTGCAATGATGGCGATGAAATTTATGTGCATGATTCATCAATAAATGATGACGATGACGGTTCTGAAGGAATGGAATATGAAGATGAAGTTGATAATTGAAAGCATCTTGCACCAAAATTGAATATTATAAATAAAAAACAGCAAGATACTTTCATTTGGACAAAATTCCATTATTGTTGGGTAAAAGACTTGTATCTAGACTGGTCAGAACGCAAATTAGAAAAAGTACCAGAAAACTGTTCATTTGCCAATGATGTATATGTTATTCAAATAGCGAAGAAAGAACGAAGTAACATTCGTTAGACTTCTTACAACGCAATAGTCGTCGATTAAATTTACCTAAAGAAGGTGAACAACTAAAATTTAAAAATTTTAAAAACAATCAGTTTGCACCGATTGTTATTTATACTGCTTTTAAAAGTCCATTGAAACCGATTCTAGATAAGAAGGGAGATACTAATGACCTGAATAGTGAACATAAAAGTAAAATATACAGGATCCAAGGACATGATGCATGTTCAATAGCATATTATGTACACGTTTAGACCGAGCCGAATCGTTGTTATTATAAAAGCTATAGAAATTCAGATGCGGCCGAATGGTTTATTAAAGAACTTGATAAAATATCTCATGCTTTAGATCCGCATTTTGTATCTGTTTTATCAATATAGCCGCTAAATCCGCAACAGGAGTTAGAATTCTTGGCGGCCGATACCTGTCATATATGCGAGCAGCCGCTAACACAATATTGTATTAGAGTGAAAGACTACAATCACTTAATAGGAATATATCGCGAGCCTGCACGTCAAACATGTAATCGTAATTTCAAATTACAAACCGTTATACCCATTATATCCATAGTTTGGGTGGATACGATAATCACTTGTTAATTCAAAAGTTAGTTACATCAATTCCGGGCAACGCATCCATCATTCCAAAAACTAAAGAGAAATATATTTCATTTACGAAATATCTGAACAACGGAACGGAGACAAAGTTTCGATTTATAGATTAGTTTAACTTTATGAATAGCAGTTCAGAAAAGTTGGCGGCTTATTTACCCTTCGAAAATTTGAAAAATGTAAAAAAAGAGTTTGTTACTGTTGGCTCGTATTGTGAAAAGCAAATTAGACTTTTCGTTCGCAATATGAATATCAATATGAATATATGAACAGTTGGGAACGATTTCATGAAACATCGCTACCTCCAAAGGAATCCTTGTATAGCACAGTAAAAGATTCTGATATAACCGATGAAGATTATGAACATTCTTGTAAAGTATAGCGAGAGTTCAGTATTGGTAATTTAGGATCCTATTGTCAGATCTATCAAAAAACAGTCGTGTTTGTGTTATCGGATGTCTTTCAGAATTTTAGAGAAAATGCGTTTCAACACTACGGGTTAGATTGCGTGTTTTATCACACAAACGCGTAATTTTCCTTTGATGCGGCTTTAAAGTTTACAAAAACCAAATTTGATTTTTTGACGGATATTGATACGGTAATGCTATTTGAACGCGGTATTCGAGGTGTAATCGGTGCTCGGATCGATACTATCATGTAAATAATCGTTACATGCGCGATTTTAATCCAAATGAACCTTCAAAGTATCTTGCATATTTCGATGCAAATAAGTTGTACGGAGTTGCCATGTCTAACTGATTGCCGACGGGTGACTTTGTCTAGCATATATCTGAAGAGATGAATAATATTAGCGTGCTAAAAATTCCAGATGACAATGACACAGGTTATGTTCCTGAAGTTGATTTAGATAGCGCCGTTCAGCTTCACGCCGAACATTTCGACCTTCCGCTTGCTTGCCAACATTTAAAACCATGAAACTCTAAAGTACCAAAGCTATTGCTTACCCTTTATCCAAAGGAACGATACCTGATTCATTGCATGACATTAAAATGGTGCTTGAATGCAGGATTAAAAATTACAAAGATTCACAGAGCTATTAGATTCAGTCACCGTGGCTAGAGGGATGCATCAATCTAAACACACAGTTAAAAATCGATGCAGTAAACGGCTTCCAAAGAAATTTATACAGACTAATGAATAATGCCATTTGACATAACAATTGAGAATGTTGGAAAATTGGTTGTCCGAAAAAGAAGGCGCTCCGAAAAAGGAGGTGCTCATCACTACATTTGTCAGCCTAAGTTTCGCAGTTGTACAATTTTTTCTGAAAACATTTTCGGAATTGAATTTACTAAATTAGAATTTAGCAAACCTATTTTTGTGGGAATGGCTGTGTTGGATATTGCTATAACCTTTGTTTCAAATTTTCACTTTAACTTTATGATCAAGCCATTAGGAAGACAGAATTTAAGGGCTTTATACTCAAATACCGCCTCATTGGGCTATGAAATTTTAATTCAAGATTTATATGGCTTTATTAATCAAAACATTGGCAGATTTGATACATCAGATTATCCCGCGTAATATACTTACGGAATCGAAAGAGTAAACAAGAAAGTGCTTGGCAAAATGTCGGACGAAAACAAGAGTCAAATATTTTTAAAATTTGTTGGTTTTAAAAATAAAATGTATTAAATGCGAGTAACAGGCAGAAAATATGAGACTAAACAATCAAAAGGTGTTATTTCAAACGTAGCTAGAAACAGAATTGATTTTAATGATTATTCAAATTGCCTAAAAAATTTTACACGACTCGTAAGAGAACAGTACATGTTATGGACAATACGGCATTCCATATATACTATTAAATAATCTAAATAGCATTGTCACATTTTGATGATAATAGGTACGTACTAACTGATGGAATTTCGAATCTCCCGTGGGGACATTACAGTATACTTGACAAAGATCGATGTTATTACGGTTTACACAATGAAAATATCATGAAACTTTAAATACTCTGAGTTCTTTTTATTTCCTCACATATAAAATGCAAAAAAATAACAGCAACTACTTCTACAGTTACAATCTTTGTTAATGTTTTTTAAATAAAAATTATATTTATACAGTTTGTAAGGAACAAAATTTTTAAAACTAAAACTTATAGCAATGGTCTCAAGACACGCACTCGACACCCGACACGCACGGCCTAGTCGAGATTTGTTCAAGGTTGTTTATGATGCAGTAGTCGCGACAGATGTCACACTTGAATAGAACACTTTAACTTAGAATTCGGTCTTATCAAGTATATTAACAGATATTTTAAAGTTATAAATACAAGTAAGAAAAAAATTGTAATAGATTAAAAATATGCAAAAAAATTCAATACTAAATAAATTCCATGCAGATACCGAGTTGGCTCTGGAAACTAGATTGTTCTGAAATAGATCAATTTTTTCTGCAATTATGCTATTAGTAAACTTAGAAGTCACTTTATAATATCACAACTGTTTACCAATTATGGTGAGAAATATCATTTTGAAAACAAAAATATAGAACATTCCGAATTATTTACATTATTCGAGCATGGCATATGTATTTGTGATAAGTTTTTATAGGGAGAAAATACGTGTATCCATTACTTTCTGAGCCAACTTCTTGATAATTTAAGCTCCTTTTACTACGAATTATACTAACTATATTTGTAAAATAACATCAAATGTAAATAATATACCTCTTTATTTTCAATTTTCAAATAGCATGTAAAGAAATGATCTAAAAAATGTGTGAAGTGTGTAA
Source organism: Phrixothrix hirtus (assembly GCA_024586415.1). Classification (NCBI taxonomy): domain Eukaryota; kingdom Metazoa; phylum Arthropoda; class Insecta; order Coleoptera; family Phengodidae; genus Phrixothrix; species Phrixothrix hirtus. The sequence continues at coordinate 15,550 of JAHWXV010024871.1, forward strand.
GTTTAAAATATGTGGCATTATTATGTAAGTTTAAAATATGTAGCGTTATTATGGATATTGTTATGGAATCTGTATGATTAGAATAATAAATAAAACACGAACCTTGTATATCTTCAACAACGAAATAATATGTAAATACGTGATGTTTAAAACCGATGATGTAATAAATTAACAAATATAACGCACACTGTAGTTCTTGTCGCAAAATGCATCTTTCTATTTATTCAAAAACAGTAAATATGCATCAAAAATATAATAATAGAGGTATCTACCCTCTTAGTGATATTGCTAGATACATTCAGTTAAAATATTTAAAATAATAATAAAATAACAACAATAATGTTCAAATAAATCGGAAGGAGAAGAGAATAGGCGTATTCAAAAGTAGCAAAAAAGGTAACTGTACCTGACAATATTACATAGTTTTTAAAATAACATTATTAAATCATATTTATTACACAAAATCATTTTCGTGCTTTTCCCAGCTAGGGGTCTAAGCCAAGGCATTTAATAAGTACTTTATTTTCTTGAGGTCGTCGCTTTAAAGTTTTTTCAGTCAAGTAAACGTTTGGATATTTAGCCTTTTGCAGCTCAAATCTGTAAAAACAATCAAGAAGCGGCTCATTCTCCATATGCGCTAGATTTTACGTAATCGCCATAGTTAATTTAACATTTGATAGACGGAAAAGTTTGGCTGACCAATTAGGCATAAAACCTCTATCACGGATTCCTTTAAATTTACATATTCGGACTATATCTTCCACTTTAAAGCGGTGCATTTTGTCGTACATTTTAATGTCCTACACTTGCAGGTTCACGTCCTATTGTTCTGTATTTTCGATCATTATACTCTTCGGTTACTTCGGGTAACATATTTATCCAGTTACAATTACCATTTCAGTGGAATTTAATATACAATATTCGTTTTATCGTATGAATTGTGCGTTCAACAATTGCAACCTTTATAGTGACATATGTTGAATAATGATTAATACCGATTGATTTCATTAGTGATGCAAATTTTTGATTGTAAAACTCCTTGCCAGCATATGTTGGTAAATTTTTAGATTTCCGTGGTTGATTTTTGATGGTATTAAAGATAGATTGCATGGCTTTCATAACTTCGTATCCATCTTTAGATTTTAAAGCACTAGTCCACAAAAACTTAGAAAAAGCATCCATTACGAAAAAATGTACTTAAACCCTTCGTTCTTTTTAGAGTAAGTAATAAATTCTGCCGAGTCCACTAGCCAGAGATCATCTAAACCCCTGATTATTGTAGGTCTCCGCGGAAAATTCTTCTTGACAGGTTTATGAAATCCTTACACAACCTGTTGTTTATGCATAATTAATCACGACTTGATTGAGATTCCATCTTTATTGATTAGCAGTCCAATTTTTTTTTATTATACTTAATTGAAGAGGACGAATGTTGTTCATAGAATCTAAAGAAGTTTTATTGCTTATTTTCATGTAATGAAGTTCTAGATCCTGCTTCTGATATCGTCTTGCTTATTGTGTTTCGATGCAGGTACCGACACGCCTAGTGACTTGTTTACAGCTACGTATGAAGGATAAAGTTGCTTAATATACACTTGAGTTGCACTATAAGCTTCTTGTGATTTCAAATTTATATATGATAGCTATTTTAGTAAATTCGTTAAAGTAAGTCTTTACGTTTGCTATTAATTCATCTGTATATTTAGTGTTAGTTTTGCTGCAAGCTTCGATATCACTTGAAACTTTATCGCTCAGATCGTTAAGTTTATATAAAAAAGCGACGTGATACGATTTTCTAGGCCTCTAACAATTTTTAAAGCTTAGATTCTAAAATCAAGCAATTCTTTTTGTAGCAATTCTGTCAGATGAATATGCGTAACAACATCTGTGTCATTAACAGGTCTGGCGACATTATTCAATATTTTATTTTGAATACTAAAATTTCCATTGCTTGTTAACTTAAAACCTATTCCAGGATCGCCTTTTATGGCAAATCCCGGTTTATTCGAGGACTTGATATCCAAACGTCCAAACTTGTCAATATTCATTACGAAAATGATTATGGATTAAGAAGGCTAAATTTTTCATGTTATGTTTTTCAGGAAATTATTTGATTCGGGCATCTCTATATATTCTACTTCGGCTAGTTCTTCAAGGATTGCAATTATCTGATTATTAACTCCAGTATTTCCTGCAGCCTTTTTTGCGCATAACACACGCAATTCGTCAATTAACTCGTGAACATTGTTCCATTGTATCAATTACTTTATCGTTAATTTGTTTGAAGAGCATGTCATCTGCACCGCCACCCTTCTTTTTCTGATTCTTATTTTTCAATGTCAAAGCTTTCACACTAATTTTTTTCTTGCTTTTTGATTTTTTAACTGATTTGTCATATATTCCACGTCTTGTTTGCTAAAATCCGTCGACATTGTTTGGTGTTGATGATGAAATCAGGTACGTTGCTAGTTGATGCAATGCCTAATGATGATCGATTTCCTCATGTTCCGCGAATGCGAGCGATAAAATCTGAAGATTTAGTCAATAGCTAACGCGCTGAAGAATTATTAGAACGCATTGCGAAGGGATTTACATCTACAAACACTGAAGATATCGATGTCGAAGGAGTTGGAGATAAAATGGAGGGTTGTAAAAAATGTTTAGGTGTTGAATTATATATTGGATGCAGTGACGACCACCACACATGAAGAATTTGCTGCGGGACTTGTCGGAATTTATTAGTTGACGTTACTGGCAATTCGATTTATACTTCTTGTTGTTGTGGATCATTTTGTATTTCACCGTCAGTATTACCGATATCATTTCTATTGTATTTGCTGTTTTGTTGCACTGTCATATTACCACTATCGAATTTATCAAATATGTTTCTTAACGGTCTAATTATCGTCTAATTATACTTTGCTTCCATCAGTTTTTCTGCACGCATTTTATTTTGTGGCAAAGCTTTGTACTTGCGTTTGACTGATGCACGAGCACGAATCAGTGGCTGTTTTACAATTTTTTCATTGTCGCCCATAAATCTCAACATAATTTTTTATACATTAAATCATGACAGTATACAGATATGCAACCCTCAACTTTAAAGTTTTAGTTGTAATTAAGTAGATATTTTTTTAGTCTGAACATATGCAAAGCCTTTTCTGTATCTGCCAGCATTCATATCAAAATCTTTTTGAATGGAAGGAAAGCCATACTTGTCTCAGCATTGACTGAACGTATTACGGAAATCTTGAAAAATCATATCGGTTCCAACATGATCATTGTAAATGTGCTTCAAGTTTGAGAAATCCTGGTTAAACATGTTGACATTATCTCTGACTAAATGTTTCGGTACAGCGGCATACGTTTGCTTAAGATAAAAGCAGTGGACCGCATTATGACAACCCATACTAAAATATGCCTTGATGTTATTCTGCTTGTCGCATGAAGCATCATCAAAGACAAATATGGAGTTTAATTTGACTTCCCAGGGTGGCCCTATCATCGTGTTTACTCTGTATGGAAAATAACTTATATCCGTAAGGGGTTTCAGTACTTGCTCCACAAACTGATAGTTCGCTTAATATAAGGATTTCGAAAACACGTAGGCGTTTTAAAACTTTAGATCGTTTTCGTTAATTAATAGAGTAATTATCAAGTTCGATTTGGCCGTATTTGATGGTCCCAGGATTAATCCGCGAATTGTATTACTTAACAGATATCCATGCTTGTTCGCCTTCTTTTTATTCAGATTCGAATCCAAATCAGAATTTATAACTGGAAGAGTATGAGTTCCCTTAATAGTTTTTATTTTTCCTTTTTAAATCCTATAATTACTAACACTACTACACTTGATAAAAGAAACACTCGAAATGATATTATTTGTTTATTGATATGCTTTGTCAGCTCTCGCTGGTTTTTTTGTGCCAAATTATCTAATTTATGTAAATTTTATTGTTAGCTATCGCTAATTATTTTTGTAAATTATCTAAAATCAGTAACATCAATATGCGTGACGAATTATATTA
>JAHWXV010024912.1:0-10241 GCA_024586415.1 Phrixothrix hirtus
TGCGAAGAGTAGTGTTTACGCCTATCAAATGGACATGCATAGGAGAAACATATCGTTTACCGTTATTTTAGCGGGTTTTAATGAAATTATTGGTGTAATCGGATTTAATTTTCTATAAACATGGATACGATCGGTACAAATTTATAAAATCTGTAATCAATTTCTTTGACCATAAATATACATACATCCATTGTAAAATTTATTATTAATCAATGCAAACATACAAAATGAGAATTAATGCAACACCTAAATACGTACAAATTAGTCTAGAAACTTAAAGCTGATCTAACAAAACAAAAGAAAGCGCGTGAAACAATGATATTTGTGGTTTTAAATACACAGACGCTTTCGCTCACACAAAAACGTATAAAATTATATACGTGATTATGAACACGCATTCCCTCGACGGCAAGTACATTTACACGCGCACGCTTTCATGTGGAAAAGCGTGTGCACTAGGATTTCGCGAGCGAAAGATCGTATGTGTAAAGGCCGCTAATGGGCCCACTTTTTGCAATTTATGTATATCACCTTTTTTGTTTAAAGGGTATTTTCATTAATTTAAATTTCAAATACGATTTTAATTTTATTTCTAATGTTACACTATAAAACTATCTATTTACAACCTATTTACTAACAAAAAATATTGCTTAAACACCCAACCAAGGCCTTTATTTGATCAGGTTGAAACTTTAAACTTAATGATATACTCTTAACAATAATAAACTTTTGTAGGTGCTATAGTTTGTAGTTTTGTTTATTACAATATTTATTGCCTCCGATGTTATCTTTCAAGTTTGCAAAATGATCCGTAAATGGTGCTAATTTTATTTTATTTATTTATCTATATTCTTATATGCATATTTCATGATTTATTGACTACTTTTGTTGATCCATATTTTGTACACTGATGCATTCTGTAGAAATTTAGAGTGCTGAAACCGTTAAAATTTTTTAAAGCATTTGTTGTATTCGGATACATACTGGTGGAATTTTCGTAAATGCCTAATAGTTATTTATAATTATCACACAGTAAAACTCTTCTATTCATTCAGAGATATACTAATACTATCAAAATTTGTACTTCTGAAAAATTTGTTAGAATTTGAAATAATTCAAAAATCGACCTCCGTAAGTATAATCAACCTTTAAAATACAATATATCCATATTAAAATACGTTATTGGCTATGAACCAAGTCACCCTTGGACCATTCACTTCACATTTATGAGAAAACTGTATCTAAATCTCCTATGGAAAAAAAATACAAGCATGAGGATTTGTTTGAGATATACAAGGTGTCCAAAAATAACGGACTTCATGAAACTGTTGATATTTATTACTTGTAGAGCAATATTTTCTTATAAATCATTTTTCAAAAACAATTTTTAAATTTTGAAAATTTAAATGATATAATTTGCTCTAAATACAATCCTGTCTACGAACTAATTGGAATTATGAATTTAACTGTTGCAAAATAATACTACTGTAATTTAATACTGCTTATAAAAACCTGTAATATTTGTTTAGGATGGGTTTGTAGTAATTTTACCTATGGCCTTAATTTACCTTCTCTCAAATAACTTAAAACGTTTTAAGTAGGTTGTTTCATTTTAAAATTTAATTTTTAAAAATATTATTTCTTATTCTTCCATTGTTTCCTGCTGTTTGCTTCTAAAATTATTTGTTAAATCTACAAGATTCTAAATTGTTTTATCTTAAATATCAGGCATGAAATTAATACAATTCGTTTTCTTTTAAAATTTGTAATGTGTTCAGACGATATTATAAAACAAAATATCCAATTCTTTTTATGCCGACCAGTAACAATATTATTCTCTAAAAATTACTATTAAAAGAACAACTGGAAAATACATTTTTTATTTATTTATTTTTCATACAATCCTCTTAACTTTTGTCTTCTAGAATAAATATTTTTAAAAACAAATATGTTCCATACTGGAGTATTACACATCAAAGGCACGACAGCGCGCGCGCGCTCCAGGGTTGGACTTAGTAATATAATTCTTAATATTTCGAAAACTATACGTTTTTGAAAACAAATTTTATAAGAAAAATTTGTTCTTCAGCTCATAAAGTACCCACAGTTTTCGTGATGTCGCTTATTTATGGGACACCCTGTAAAAGGATGTTAAAACAAGCCATAACAATACTACAGCAAAAACAACACATGACAAGTCTTTTTCATTTTGAAAAGTGCCATGTAGTTTTTTCCTGCACTTTGCAGGGTTTTCGATTATAAGTTAAGAACTTTATGTCTCAAACACAAGTGCCAATTTGCCATTCATTAATTAATCTGTACCCAGCAGCCAGTCGGATGTTGATTTTTATATAACTGACATGTTCACTTGTTATCATTACGTTGTATTCCAAAGTGATAATAAAAATGCCTAACAAGCAAAGAATTTAATAAATTTATAACATATGTTTTTCAGGGATATGGATACACTAATTCATCTACTAAAGGGAAGTCTTGGAAGTGGAATTCTAGCTATGCCATTAGCCTTTGCCAATGCTGGACTGGCATTTGGATTATTTGCTACATTTGCAATTGGTCTAATATGTACCTATTGCGTGCATGTATTGGTTAAAAGTGCACATGCCTTGTGTATACGACGAAGAGTTCCATCATTAGGTTTTGCAGAAGTTGCTGAAGCTGCATTTCTTTCTGGTCCACAGTATTTACATCAATGGTCACCATTTGCTAAAGCCATGATTAACTTGTTCCTCGTCATCGATTTGCTTGGATGTTGTTGTGTCTACATTGTTTTTGTATCAAAAAATGTCAAACAAGTGGTAGATTTTTATAGCGAAAGTGATGTTGATCTCCGGTATTTCATGGCGGCATTATTACCACTATTAATTATTTTAAATTTGGTTAGAAATTTGAAATACTTGGCGCCATTCTCTATGTTGGCCAATATTTTTGTTGCTGCTGGAATGAGCATAACATTTTATTATATTTTCATGGACTTACCATCACCATCTGAAAGAGAGATGATTGTTGATTGGACCAAGTGGCCAATGTTCTTTGGAACAGCAATATTTGCTTTGGAAGGTATTGGTGTTGTAATGCCTTTAGAAAATAATATGAAAACACCCACACATTTTATTGGTTGCCCTGGCGTTTTAAATACTGGAATGTTCTTTGTTGTCCTTTTATATAGCTCTGTAGGATTCTTTGGTTATCTTAAGTATGGACCACTAACTAAAGGAAGTGTCAGTTTAAATCTTCCCGAAACAGAAATGTAAGTATTTGTTATCCAGTTTTTACTATTAAATCATATTCTTTTTCTTTTGCAGTTTGGCGCAAAGTGTAAAGATAATGATCGCTATTGCAATATTCATCACTTACAGTTTACAATTTTATGTACCAATGGAAATAATTTGGAAAAATCTTAAAAATAATTTTGGTGCGAGAAAATTATATGTTGAATATGTGGTGCGGATTTTAATTATAGCTGGAACTGTAGTAATTGCTATCGCAATTCCAAATTTGGGAGGTTTTATTTCATTAGTAGGTGCAGTATGTTTATCTACATTAGGTCTTATATTCCCAGCTATCATAGATCTTGTAACATTTTATGAAGAGCCTGGACTAGGCCGATTTAACTGGCGGCTGTGGAAAAATGCATTTCTAATCATTTTTGGACTTATTGGATTTATTTCTGGTTCCTATGTTAGTATACAAGAAATAATCACTTCTGATGAAACTTCATAGAAAGATTTCACATTATAATTCTGTAAAATTTTATAATGTGAAATCGCTTGCGTAACTTGCACATTAATTATAATTATTTAATAGCTTTGAATCCTTGGCAAGGATATGAAAAATAATTAGATATATCAATTCATTTTTAAGCTAAAGTTATATTTAGCCAAACTAGATTTCTTGACTGTACGTTCCATCTGTGATTTTCATACAGGTAGAACACAGTATTGCCAGGTGCTTTAAGTTTAATCTGAGTATTATGTTCTCTATTCAATGTAAGATAGTTTTCATACACCTGGCAACACTGCTTGAGCATTTGTAGTTTAGCCTAAGTCATTATGGTTAGTTCTCCCTTTCTCAAAAATACCTTTTTTATTAATATCAACTAGCCTCATTAACAGTTACTTCAATTTCATAAATTTTTTTAAAAATAAAGCTTTCTAAAATTTTATCTGGTTACTAACAAAATAGGTATTTTGAGATAGTGCGGTAACTGCATTTTACATTTTAGATAGTAAATGACAGAATGGCAATGGCAAAGACCAGTTAAAAGAAGTTGCCATGCTATAGATATGATTTGCTAAATAATTAAATATTAATTGCTCAAAGTATAGCAGATAGTAGTGACGTCTTTATGACAGCTATGTAACACAGTATTTAGTTCCATTGGAACTGTGATTTGGTGCCTTAAGTATAATGTATTGTACCTGTTCAAACTTATTTCGAATAGTTATGATCATTATTTGATCATACAAAATGATAAGGTGCAAACAGGGGTGTAACAATATTGGTATGTATTAAAATTCTAATTTATTTTTTTTATTTAATAAAATTGACGTATTTTAAACTTGAATTTATAAGTTCCTTTTTTTAATAAGTTTAAAACATATTTATTTATACATTAAGCATTATTGCATATAATAAAAGTACTTTTGTTAAGAAAAAACACCCAAGACATTCTGTAATTCACGTACCTGATCAAATATAAAATTTATTTTTATAAAACTATTTTTTACTATTTTGATAAAGCTTTTATATCATTTCAATTAATAAAACATTTCAATACAAATGTACGTGAATTGTAAAATGGTCAATAAAAACTTCAGAATTACATAAAAAGAATTTTTTACTTGTTATACATCGTAATTTATAATAGTGTTGTAATTTACATATATTTAAATAAAAACTGTTTTACAGAAAATGTATTTTGATTGTTAATAAGTAGATAAAAAATGTCACCCATATGTTTCCCTGTCACAATCTTATAGATTGTTAATATTTTATTGCTAAATCTTTCTTGCATACAAAATTGTCATTTTAGCTAGTTTTAAATTGGAATCGAGTTGTTACACACATGCTTGTTGGAACTGATACAGCATTTTTTCAAAATGATAACGTTAAAATTTTGTAGTGGTTCTTGTGACTAGTCTTAGTATAAATAAGGGTTTAAGCTGTTTGTAGCCAAATTACTAGTAAATGTTTAGATTTGTCTAATCAATGCTATAATTGATTAGTCAAATTGCTACTTAACTTAAATGTGTAATTCATAATTTAAATTTTGCAGTAATTTTAACATATGAATGTATTCTACACAAAGCAACTTTCTGCATTCCATTGAATGTTAGTATCGTTTGTCCTTGTTATGAGCATTAACCTTCTACCACATGTATACCGACACCTTTGTGGTGCCATCGATATCTATATAATTTAAAAACCACCCACGTTAATGACCTGCTTCCTGTATCTTTTTGGGTGACCTTACTAAACTTCAGTATGAGGCGCTAGTGCTTACAATGGAAAAGCATGCCCTTGACCATTGAATTTTGGGAAGGAATTGGTATGTGGCGATTGGTCTTTGAAAATGGAAATTATTATGAAAAAGTCAATCCCGCACTCCATTTGGTTTCAAAGTTATAATTGTTCTCAATTTTATATTTGATAAAATAACTGGTACATGATTATCCCAAACCCAAATGTAAACACAGGTAAATATTATGTAATATAATATGCTGCAAATGAAATGGTTTTTTACATTATATTCGTCTCATCATGCTAGTAATGAGTATTCAGATGGAGAATAATATAATTGCCGATTTATATATAATAAAAGTTTCTGCTCATACTGATACTGTGTCTTACCAATAAAAGAACATAATTTAAATATTGGCTAAAGTAGGTTGTTTCTGTGATTTTGGGTATGTTAATTTTATATTTTAAAAAAAGCTGGGACATCGATTCTTTTGCGATGTGTTTTTAATAGTCTTCTTCCAAAATTTTATTCATTAGTGACAAAATACCTATTGAAATGGCACCCTATAATTTTGTTTGCTAGTTTAAAAGACAATTTTTTTGTTTTAGAAAATATCAATTTTTCGTGTATTTGTTTTCATAATAAGGGTGTTCTTTTAGTTGTGATTTTCAATTGTTACAGGTACTGTAACAGTAATGTTTAAAAATTCTAAATTTAAATTACGTAATTTGTGACTAGGTTTAGTAGAATGGTGTTATTTAATGATTAATATCAAACATTATTAACCAGTTATGCAATTTAAATTTAGATTTTTATCAATAACCTAACATTTAACCATTTTCTGTTTAAAATACCCAATCAAATTGTAGGGTGTCATTAAAAAAATGCCCCTTTTGTCACCAACGTTAAATAGCGTTTGCGGCAAAACTTTGAAATATATATACTACATCTACAAGAAATCCATCAAAAAACAAATCTATTTGTCCTTGTGTTTTTGAAATATATTAAAATACAAAAGTAATGAATTTATTCCAGACCTATGAAGTTGTATATGAGGAACATATCTTGGTTCTATGTTGTTATCACCGCGTGCCCTTGTAAATAATTATGCAGAGTTTTTCCTTACCTGGAATTGTCATGGAATTTTGTAAACATCCCAAAAATCAGGGAATTTAATAAAAATTGGTAAATAGTCATGAAATTCTATAATGATTCACAGAAAAAAATTCGTTTATAAAAAATATCAAATAATTTTACTTTAATAGAATATATAAACATATAATATCACACGGTTATGAAAACCTTATAGTTCCTTTGCATGAGGATTAAAATAAATTATGGGATGGCCTCCTTTGGCCAGTCATTTAAATTAATTTATATTTCTCTTCATTAAATTTCAATATGAAGATGTGTTTTATACTATGACTCCTTAGAAACCTAAAAATTAAATGTTCCAAGGGCTTATTGGTATATAAGAGGTAAAAGTTAATCAGATATGGTACTTGTACCATATATGTTCTACAAAGTGATTTCTTTTTGCCAGATTTCTATTATGGCAAACTGAATTGATAACTAGCCTTGTTGATAAATACTTTCGGTGCCCCTCAGGTTGATCCTGATCCTTTTAAATTAGAGTTTTTTATAGGTTTCCTTGGCCGGGTTCTAAAGACGTTCTTATAGCCTGACATGGGTCAATGAGAAGAATGAACGACAGGGACTCTTGAGTTTTCCTGAGGAGTTGGGTTCACTTTTGCGAGCTATCTGCCTCATTTCATACTAGGTCTCTAGAAAGTGACCATTGATTAGTGTTAATAAACTCAAAAGCGTACCCACAAAAAATTGCAAGCCAGGGAAAACCTGAAAAAGTCAGGGAATTTTGTGTCCTTCTGGAAGGGGAACCCTGTTATGGTTCTAGTGTGGCTGGGGTTACCAGAACTATAATGAATTTGGTCTGATTTGTGGTAAATATAAATCTTTCTATCTAAATATCTCAAAACATGTTATTGTGTACTTACTCCATTACAATTCTTAACACCCCAATTATCAAAAAAAGAAGCAATTTGTATTCTAGAATTGTAGGAAAAATGGAATAAATATTGTATTGTAAAAATAATTACACCAAACGCTAAATAAAACAACTTATTAAAGCAAACATCAAATTAACTAAAAATGGGAGTAAAACTATTTACATTGAAGACAGTTATGAAAAAGTATTTAAAACATAATGATTTATATAGTATGCACGGCATATGAAAGAACTGTCTTCACGTGCTTTTCACGCAATCTGATGTCATGACCAACATCAAGTCATTTTATTTCTTAAAGTAATGAGTATTATATTACATACTATTTTATGTTTATGTTTGGCTCAGCATAATCATGTACCAGTTATCAAACGTAAAATTAAGAATTTAAAATAATTATAATTTTGAAACCAAAAGGAGTGTGGGATTGATGTTTTCATAATAATTTCTATTTTTGAAGACCTATCACCATATACCAATTTCATCCCGAAATTTGATGGTCAAGGCATGCCTTCATGTTGTTAGATAGAGGTTGTCTTGTCATAATCAATTACGCAGCAAGTAGCTGTCACATTTTTAGAAGTGCTTGAAGTAATTGGAATAAGTAAGTACAATATTACATATTTTATTTTATTGTTAATTTTCAAATAATTATTTATTAGATAAGTTTCATAGGGTTTAATCTATTAAATTTTACAGATTGTCATAGTTTAGCATTTCTCACAATTGCAAATTGAAATGAATCATCTGATAGTGGTGTTAACTTTATTCTTACATTTTTACTTAATTTAAATTTAACTAAGAGTCTGTTTTAATTCAAACTGGCTTTACTTTTTTAAATTATTTATCCATCTGGTTACTAAAAAGTTATTAATTTCTTCAGAATTGAGTCGTTTGAATATGAACAAAAGCATTTGCAGTCGATGATTGTGGAATGTTTGCAAGAAAATGACAAAGAAATTCTTACTTATGGTGATGAGGAAGAAATTGAAGATGCTTTAAAGAGGCAAAACCCAGAACTAAACCCGAAAGCAAAATGGAATTATTTTATAATTTCTAGTATGCCTACAATAATTGTTCAATACATCAAAAAACTTAGAAAGGTCATGAACCTATAGCCCTGTTCTTATAACAGGTTAATAGGTATGCCAGTTATCTCTGAGATTCTTCAGCAGATTGCTTATATCTGCTTGTTAGTAATATTCAACAGTTTATAGTTTAGGGTGCCAGATGTTAACATCAGATAGAAAAGAATTATATTGGGAAATAATGACCGTTGTATCATCCTACGTGAGTTTGGAAGTATATAAATTATCACATAAAAGAAAACAAGCATATTATACTAGAATCTTAATGAAAATGAAATAGATATTGTAACAAAACTAGTTAATTGTTTTAAAACCATTATTTATTTTTATATTAATTTTACAATACACCAACACCAAACGTTTATATTTCTATTTATATTTACATTATATATTTATATTTATGTATATCAGTAACTAACAGTACAAGATTTTAATTAAAACTAAAACTAAGGGAATTTAATCTGCTATTTATCTAGATAGGAAAAAGATCTAGAAAAAGGAAAGAAGAGTCTAGAAAATCACAATAATAATGTAATAAATTGCAATGCCATGACTCATTACTGACCTTTAATTTAATTAACATATCGATTACCCCAATAAGTCATTTGTGATTACATCATCTATTTAATTATAAGGAACATGCTGGATGATTCCACTAAGTTTTTATTGTTTCTAATTTTTGCTACAGTATTATATAAAAATAATTAATGATTTGTAATAAAAATAAATCTTACTCATAACTTGATATTTGAATCTTTTAATTATATTTTCAACTAAAATAAAATAAATAAAGTAAATACTTACTCAGATTTTATGACACTCTTGATTTCCTTGATATTTTATCATGTGTTGTTCATAACAGCAACAAAGATGGAGGACAGTCCTTGGTTTCGTTGTTCGAACAAGAAAACCAGTACTGCCAACTAGCTAAAAAAAATACACATACAATGTTATATGTTCATAATAATTAGATAATTTAAACCGGGTAAATTATACAAGGAATTCTAATTAACAAGTAATTCTGATCTTTTGTTTACAAATAAAATATAATAAAAAATATTCATTTTATGTACAGCAAATAAATGACGTGCTTAAAATATGTTAACAATAATTGGTTAGTCCTTGTAAAATAAATCTTTTATGATTACAATCAATCCAGATTAAACAATACTTTATATTTCACCCAATGTGGAATTGTTTATTTAGAATTATACAGGGTGATTTTGAAATGTACCGACAAACTTGAACAATACATGCGTGGGGTAGTTCTAAATTAAAAGAAAATGCTGTTAATGAAATGATAAAAACCTATTTGAGAACCCCTGCAATAATGCAAGATCTGATCCTGTAGTTTTATTAAATGAACTACAAACACATAATGCAGTTGTTAGTCATTCTAAAATGCAACGTACACTACATACATAAACTAGGGATGTTCAATTTATTAAAGGTCGCATTCATTTACAGACATTTTCTGTTTTGTGTGTTATCAATCATTGCTAGTATCATTTTTACTTTCTCTTACCTATATGAAATATAGAATAGAGATTGTTTTCGTCCAAAATTTTCGATGTCAAAATTTTAGTGGAAATACACGTTTTAGGGCTCCCTGAGTTCGAAAAACGTGTTTTTAAAAATTGGTCTGTC
>JAHWXV010024918.1:0-31911 GCA_024586415.1 Phrixothrix hirtus
GGGGGGGGGGGGCAGTACTTTGAAGAGGATACTGTTGAATTACCCAATAAATAGCATAATAAAATGTCTATTCAACTTCTATATGAATTTTCTTGACAAGCCTCGTATATTAGAAAACCGTTAGCTTTTTTATGATGTTCCCTCATTCTTTCAACTCTATCATTTATTATTCAAATTTTATTGTTAGAAACAGGACTAAGTGCGACTTTCTAACAGTATCTTGTAATAATTTTACCTTTTGCTTTCTTAAATTTGACAACTTGAATTGTAACGTTTATACGTTACGGAGTTTCGGTAACAAGACTTATTCTGACATCTGTGATAAAAAGAAACGCCGTTATAATAGTGATCCGTGTAAAATGAATGTCTGTTATTTTCAAAACATTTCATCAAAGCCATAACTTTTTACTTTCTCTTACTCCGTATGAAATATAGGTGAAAGAGAAAGTATCATTTTCGACTAAAAACTTTGGTATCGAAATATTAGTGTAAATAAACGTTTCTGAGCCTTCTGAGTACGTAAATCATGTTTTCGAAAATTGGTCTGTGTGTGTATGTGTCAGTGTTTGTGTATCTATTAACACGATAACTCGAAAACCAAACGCCCTAGAAAAACAAACTTTTATATTTGAGTTTGTATCTATATTCGCACGCGACTGCAATAATTTCACCAAAATCGAGTAACCGGAAATACATGGAGTATTAGTTGTGAACAACATATCTCAAAAAGTAATCATCATATGAAAAACAAAAGGTATATTTAAGTTTTGTATTTCCCGTACATGCGACAGCAAGAATTTAGTTAAAATCTAATGACCGGGGGTGCCACTTTATTCTTGAGAGTTTTAAGTTTTTTGCGATTTTCTCAAAAAAACTTTTAACAGTTTTAACATTTGCATATTTGTATGTGTATCTATGTATGTAAGGGAAAATCGTGTGTTGTCTTACACCCGATTTTTAGTGTTCCTAGGAACCACTATACACTGTACAATGCAAAACTATTTCATTTGGTTTGTCAAATAAGTACAACTTGTTACCATTTAAATAAAGTTGATAAAGTACCAGGCTCGTCCAGAAAGTGAAGAACGTTTTGCTATAACTAAGAAAAAACAAAAGATACCATCACATAACTTTATTTACAACGTCGCAGCACCTTAATCTATTTTTCGATGTAATCGCCGTAGCTGTCAAGGCACTTGTTGTATCGTTTAACCAGTTTTTCGATATCGATATTCTACTATTCTGTCGCGAAAGATCGGAGCCATGATATTACTACTTCTTTGAGGTCTTCACCGTTGTCAAACCGTTTCCTGCCTAAAAACTCCTTCAATTTCGGAAACAAGTTCAAGGCTATAAGGAGGATGTCCGAAGATTTCCCACTTAAGTCTTTGAAGTTCTTCCTGTGTTTGTGCACTGGTGTGAGGTCGAGCTTTGTCGTAGATCAGAACCACCTTAGACAACAACATTCTGCGCCTCTTGTTTTGAATGGCGCACCAAAAGCGTTTCAGACTTTCAATGTAGGCCGCTAAGTCTATTATTTCACTTCCTTTTGGCGGTATTTTCTATTGGGATAGGCATTCTGAGTGATTACAAGACACACAAGCATGGGCTCAACGCAACGAAACTCGGCGTACACTGAGGAGGGAACTCGAGCTGCCTGGCGCATATTAAATCGTGGTGACGAGGGATCGGCACCGCGTATAATGCGCAAACATTCTTTGCTTTCTGGACGATTAAGAAAAGATAGCCAGCCCAAAAGCCAAAAGTACCAAAACCAGAAGTAAGAAATACCTAATTAGCTGAACATACATCGGCTCCTTTTCAAGACTTGTATCTTTTGTAACATTAAGTGTGAATCTTGATCAAATGAATTCGACATTAATTTGCAGCTGATGTAAACTGACAGCACCAATAGTTAACATAATTGAATTCTGTTTAATAATTTATCACTAAGGTTCAACCTCAAATACAGATTGGCCTTTACTTGATTAATTTTTACCATACAAGTAGGACGTGAGCTTGGATTACAAGCATGCTCTAAGCGAACAGCTTTTATGCAGAATAAGTAATTTTGGGTTGCCTATCATTAAAGTCTAGAACCAATTTTAATGTCTGACGCCACCCTGTATAGCAAATTTGATAATAGGTTTGCCTGATTTTGAACGTCGAATAGTACAAAGGCTTTTTAAGTCTTGGTGTTTCGTTTAAAAGCTAGGTTCAACAAATCATAGTGCTTTTTATAACATTTATCTTTGATAAGTGTTTTTCCTCTTGGCTCCTTGGTTTCCAGATTTCGTTTTGGTTATGCCTTGTGCGTACCACTATCGCGAATTGCCAACCTTCTTGCAGGGGTAGCTTCAAGGAGTTATTGACCGTTAGATAAGGACCACGCAGTAGCTTTGGTCATCAACTATCGTTGATTAGTTACTAGTGCACCGTGTCGCTATGCCGTACACCGCGAAGTCCTCCTAAATTCAAATCTGCCTATTTTAAAGGTATGGAGGAAATTTAAACTTTGCAACTCAACCAAGTTAATAAGTATATTAATATACGAAGAATCAACCCTTAGCTGCTACCATCATAACGATGGATTGAATAAAAAAATCACTCAACGTTAAATAAGTTATAATTTAATTGTATTAATTATTAAGGAAGTTATTAAAGACTTTCCGTCTGTATAGTTAGAGTAGTAGTAGTAGAGTAGTAATAACGTAATTGCATTAATTAGGGTAGGAATGAAATGCTTTGAAATTATTTTAAATTAGCATTCATAAATAATTAAAGGTCTAAAAGAAATATTGTGTAGTTGTTTTATCTGTTAAAGAGAAGTTTTATTTAATTTTTCGTATTGAACTTTAACTAATACATAGTTTTTTGTATACAATCAATTCCACCGATCTACCTATACTGTAGTTTAGGGAAGGGTCTAATGATTATTTTAAGTAAATCTGGAACTACGAGAAACATGAAATTTCGTTGAAGTATGCAAATGCAATTAACTAATTTCTTAGAAATTCGAGTAGAATTAATCTCACATTTAGCGAATCAAATTGTACATTTAAATATGTTTTGAAGTCAATTGCGATTTCCGGTTTCCGTTTTCCGTTTTTTGAATGCATTATTTTAGTACAAAGGGAGTCGTGTCCCTTATTTCCTCGGTCTATATATGTTTTTGTGTGATGAGATTTCCTATTGCTTTACTCAGCTGCCTGCAGGACTGTGGCGATTATTTTTTCCTCCTTAGCATCTAAACACCGCAAGGATGTCTGGAAGACAAGTAGGAATTTCGCTTCTTTCACGATCGGTCTGGATTAGTTTATTTAGGTCTATTTTGAGGGAGGCGCGTATTTATTGTGGTTGTTTCGCGGTTTTTTGTTCACTTTCGCAATGGTCGCAAGCCTGGCGGTTTTTGAGAGTTTCCGCGTATGTTGGCACGGTTTTTGGGTACCTGGGGAACCCCTAGAGTTGGCAGTGTGACCTCCGCCACAGTTCGCGCTCTTGGGCGGTACGGTGCGCGGTTTCTCACACTCGTGAATTGAGTGCTCGCTCCCGCACTTAAAGCATAACGGCTTTGCACTACACCTGGATTGGGTGTGCCCCAATTTCTGACACCGGTGAAACTGGATACCATCTCGTTTTCGACGTGGTGATTCAACTCTTATGCACAGAGCAACCACTGTTTCCAAGTTGTACACTTTCTTCCCTTCTTCTATCCAGTTTTACGTAGACAAGTGTGCATACGCCGCACTGAGCGCACTGGTAACCTTTGTTGTACTAAGTCGGATTTTACGTCTTCCAGGTCAAGAAATTCGGGCAACCCTCCGTTTACTACTGTGGTTTTTCCTCCTGCACCTTGTAGGTGTGGAATTCTATTTTCGCCTCTTCCATATATATGATAATTCCACGGAAGTATTCTGCGTTTTCCGGCTAGATTTTGATTCCTAGACTCATATTCCTAGCTCTGATGAATTTTAGTTTCTTCTTTGTGAGTTCAGTGGTAACTTCCGCCCAACGTTCTTTGTTTCGGAGGACGACTGGTGGGATTTGCCGCTTTCCTTGCTTTTCTTTTGCCGGCCGGGCAGTTGCTTCTTCCTCGGCGTCGGACATTGCCTCGAACTTGTTACATAGTTTGAGTTTTGAGGCGGGATTCTCAGGTGTGGTGATCTTCGGCTTCCTTTTCAGTGATTTCTGCACCTGGAGGGCGTTCAGGTATACCAGGCGTGCTGACGCCTCCATAGTTCATTTCGTCGTTAATTAGCTTGTAGGCGGCGGATTTTGCTGCGTATTCGTACAGTAGTTTTTCTGCTACATCAGCAGCCATATGGGGATGGCTTCGTGCCATTCTTAGGATGTCGTCCAGGAGGTGGTGTACCACCTCGCCGGAGATCTTTTGCGGCTTTTTTGGGTTTAGGTCGTCTACCTATTCCAAATATCCAACTAAGGCATCACGTATCGTGTTATCTAACGTAGCACTTGAGGAGTTGCTGTTCGCCATTGTAGATGTAACTCGTTTACAGCGCGTTGACAATTGACGGTTTGTGCGTATATCTCACCCGACCCACCGACTCTAAGAGTAAGGGGCCTAAAGTAGAATACAACTAGTAGCAGTGATTTCTAAAAACGTCCGCACTCGTTGACAGCTTGCCGTGTATTCGAAGTCAAATTGCATTCTGAATAATGCATTCAAATATCTAGTGATAACGAAGCTCGCCTTTTAGTAGCATATGTTACATCAATTTTTTTGTATTGTAGTCGTTTAAAATACAATTCTTTCCTGCTTTAAAATTAGATATTTATAGCGAGTTCAACTTGCTGCACTTCACGGGTGTAATGCATATTAGCTGCTTTATATACATAAAATAGTATAAAAACTAAGAAAACTACAAAAAATTGTACTTTTTTTTGTACAAATAAAATCGCTGATGTACACTACACTGGTGTAATGCATCAAGCAGGCTCGCTACTAGTTACGATTATATTTGTATAATATACGAGGTACTTTATTTAAGTTACTTAGTTATCAACCTAATACTCATATTTAATAATCTGTTAATAACAGCATATGAGGGTTTCATGTCTAAGTTGAAACAACTTTGTTAAATAATGGAAGTATTAAGACATCCTTATTGTTTTGACAATAAATAAGTAACGTACTTTAAATGTTTTTATGAAACTTGTTTATCAAATACCTAATATTTTACCTTACAGGTGTATTTAAAAAGTTATAGCAAATCGAATTTAGTAACTATATATTTATTTCGGATTAGTAATCTAATTTATTTCACCTCTTTTGTTGATTTAGCATTCAAATTTCATCGCCTTTACAACGTTTATTATCGACCTACGAAGAACGTATAATCAACTTTAGTAAGTAACGGAATAAATGAAGTAATCGATAAAGTGGCGTCCTATCTCTTGATTTTACGTTTTTAAGCAGACACAACAATCTTAGCGATCAACTAATTATCCACGTGACTCTTTGAACTCTTTTGCATGAGTCAGCTTGGACAAATACTTTAAATTTGCGTAATAGCGATTCTATAAACATATCTCCACTGTAACAAATTAAGTTGCGTTGCTTAATAACAGTAAGTCTAGACTATACACATGGTTGAGGAAGATCAGCATACTTACAATTTGACAGTTACAGCAAACATTGGGCGTTGGAAAAATATGACAATGGGTCAGATGTTTTAAACATGATGAATATCCTGGATCATTAGAAATGATAACACCAACAAAAACATTTTATGAAATTCATGGTATTGTTTTCAGTGGCCCTAGGAGAAAGCTGAGAACTTCGGTGCATCAACTGCGTACATAAAGCTTTGCACGTCCATTAGATGGGTACCGTTATTAAATTCTGATCAAAAAAATAAAACATCACTAACGCCTGATAACAATGTGAAGAATTTTAACAGTTGGCACCAGAATCAAAACAGCAGTATCGAAAATGGAAGCATGGCGGCAGTTCTCCGCCAAAGAAGACCAAGTCGCTTCTGTCGTTCGGGACAATATGTTTGCTTCGGCTCTGTTGAGCTTTAGCCTCTCATATAGCGGATCTAACCAAATTTGAGTACTCCGTCGTGCACTTGCTATCACGTCGAACCCAGAGCCCCCTCGAGTCCAACGCCAAACTCGGCACCCTCCGCTTAAGGGCGATTGCGAGGTACTCATTTCGTATCCTAGAGGTTTCATCCTCCGAAAAGTTGGTCTCTTAGTCCTACGTCCAGCACCCCTATCGGGCATCAGCTTTTCAGCCCACCCTTCGACCCGAGCAGAAATTTAGCGCTCTGCCATCGCTTTCTCCCAAACACTTAGTCTTCTCCACAGCTCCTACCGGTCTTTACATCGCAAGCGAACCCGTCTATGGAAGCCAGGTAGAGGAATATCCAACGAGCTTTCACCAGTTCAGCCTAGCCCTTCGTAACTACCGGGCTATGTCGCCTAGTCTCCCTCACCGCCCAAGTGACACCGCTCGACGCTACTACGGACGTCCTCTATGTATCAGACTAGTTCGGCTTCCACGTCTGTTGTACGACCTACCTGGTCCAAGTTCAGAGGCGTTGAGTCAACAGTCAATGTCTATGAGAGTACCCAGTTTTATCGAGTTTGCCGGAGAGTCACCTGTCATTTTTCGGCGGCCCTCCCGTGCTCCTGGTGGAATCGACGGTTTGATTCAGATCTGCGTTGTTGCAACTCACCATACCGTCACGTGCCGAAACAGGCAGACGATCCTTGTGGAGTGTCGCCCGAGACAGTAGTGATAACGATTACTTGGGATTCAAACTATCTTACTAGATGAGTTCAAGGCAACAGACTTGGAATACCGTACCTTGGTACGGATACTACTCAAGGTTGTTCCCCATCCGCTTCCACATTTCAGATCAAGAAATATGTCCAAAAACAAAGTCTTGGAGTATCAAATCTCGTCAAATATAAATAACTGTTTCCAGAAACTAAACTACTTAATTTATACTTTCGATACACTTCAAAATATTTCAAAACTATGCGCTTCACTTGAACAGTGTTCAACATAAAGAATGTACGCCCATAAATTGGAACGGGGAAAGCTTTTTAAAAACGCTGCTTAAGCGGCAGATTTTTTATTAAAACCGGATTTTATGATTAGATACATAATTTCCTTTAATTCCGAAATATAAAAGTTGATTGTTTTCAACGTTTAGGAGCAGGAAGCTAAGCATTTCGGAAGATTAAATTTACACCGCGTTGATGATTTAGCTGCTCCTTCAGTATCTGCTTAATAAAGGAATATCATTTATTTTATTAAGATTAAATATCTCGTTAATTTCTTTCATCTTCTTAGTTTCATTTCTGGAATGGAATAGCATAACCTTCGAACGAAAGGCCAAGTATTATTGCAAATTCCTGCATTATCTCTTCTTTCGCTAATCAGATAGGAATATTAAGTGAAAGGATCGATATTTGTAATAAATCGGATTTTGAAATGCATAGAAGGTAATCGACTGTTAAATTACGATAACTTCTTTTATGTAAATTTCATGAGCTGTAGTTACAAGGTGTATGGTTCTTGATATGGTAATTGTCCTCACTAAGGACTAAGTACGTACTTACTAAGGATAATTACAATTCGGATAAACTCTAGTCTGTCTTGACGTTCGAGGAGGCTTTGATGGCGGAATAAACTGATCCGCTTTCGCAATCTCTTGCTCGCAATTGTAGCTTTAATTAATGGTAAATCGATGTACTAATTTATATTGGGAAAGGTAAACGCAAGAATATTTATTGTTAAGCAACAAACACATAGGTACATAATTAAGTTCCCTGTTTCATGTAGAGCGCTTTGATTAAGAGCAATGAATTTATGTTTACAATGTGGTCTAGTTTCGAATGAAAATTAACTTATATTTCCTGTACGATAACGTAGAGGTATTTTTTCAAATTGTTTTTGTTACGCCTTAATGTGAGGCAACCCACTATACATTTATAAAACATTTGCCGTCAGACGTCGACCGGCCCTAAGAAATATTAAGCTGGGCAATTTATTAGATTTTCCCTTTATCTGTATTCTTATGTTGTAGCATAACCATAAACCCACATGAAAACCTTATATATCTGATCCTTACCAACTTGTGTAACTTACATATCTCCTCCTTTCTATTTGGCTGTTAAAATAAAAGAATTATTTCTTAACTTATAAATTGATGTTCAACCAGAAACCAACCATCTATAATTCATCGAATACGGCGTCATAATTCAAAATAATTTACAAAAATAAATCTCGTGTTTTAGAAATTGAACACTGACGCTCCTTTATTACAATTTCTTAAATTCAATTTCTTCCTCTTTTCATTTTCCCGCTATTTCACAAGAAAAGAGAATCGCGCCTCTGGTAAATCGATATTTTATTTCAAATAATTAAATTACACAATTATAGTCCATACTCGTATTTCATTCAAATTAAATTTCGTTTAACTAATTACACCTGGATAAATGATCCGACCTAAATTAATTTCTTTACCTTTAACGAGCAGATTTTGGTTTGACCTAATATCACTGATCTTTATCCCTATTAATTAGTTTACTTTGTCAGGCTGTAATTTTAAAACATGTAACATTTCAATAATCGCAACTTTATATCCAGTTTGATGAAACAGTAAACTTCCTAAAAAAGGCTTTAAATTAATTTTCATTTACACTAACGAAACTTGTCTGTGGCGTGGTGCGTACTCAATCCCTATATATTCTACAAAATAGAAAATCAAAGAATAAGCTATTATAATTATCAATAATTCAAAAAATGCTTGAATAGCAAATAATCAGGAAAGTGTTAACGATGAGAATACATGGAAATAAAAAGAATTGAAACAAGTCGTCCTATCAGCCTGCTCCTATA
Organism: Phrixothrix hirtus; assembly: GCA_024586415.1. Taxonomy (NCBI): domain Eukaryota; kingdom Metazoa; phylum Arthropoda; class Insecta; order Coleoptera; family Phengodidae; genus Phrixothrix; species Phrixothrix hirtus. Next base: position 8,879 of record JAHWXV010024918.1, read on the forward strand.
GCAAAATCAATCTCCGTTACGCCTTCCGTAGGCACCAAAAACTCCAGCAGAGAACTCGTTGAGGGAGCAACTATGCTCCCTAGGGTCCAACCCGTTGTTGATGCCTGCAGAAACAGCGCGTTTGCATCAGCCTTAGAACGGCTGTTTCTCTAGATGCCTCATATCCTCCCTATCCGAAGTATACAACGACGACGCGGTCACTGATGATGCAATATAAGTAACTTAGACCTTCAAAAATGCTATTTAACTGTTTAGCACAAAAACGAAAGTAAATCCTCACAACTTAATAAAAATTTATTTATCAAAAATGATTCTATCATTTCGTTATGTAAGATGTCCATTTCTACAGATTGTTAGATTTGAGATTTATGTTAAATTGTTTTGCATTTAAATTTTTTTTTAAAACAAAGGTATTTAAGTATTTACAATTAAAATTTCAGTTTTTGTTATAAATTGTCACAAGCTCGGTGGCTTGACGAGAATTCAACCACGACCGGCGAAGCTACAGTGGAGCGAGTCGTGGTTTATCGATACTTTCGATACAACACTGTAGGGTTATGTTAAAATCAGGAGCTGTGGGGGCCACTGTTCTCTAATACAACACTGCAAAACAGGGTTAATTTTCGGGAAACACCCTATATGTCAATATGTTCGAGACTCACTTTTAAAGCAAAGACAGACACTCCTACGGTAATGCAAATTCGGGATATAATTAAAGCTAAAAGAAAGCACACTAAACGACAAATACTAATTATTTTGGGTTCCCCTTTGTATTAAAGAGTGCAATTCATTATAAAAATAGAGGAGTAATCCCTATGTAATCTATTACTATTCAGAATTTAATATACGCCATAAAAAGCGGAACTGAAACTGATGCACTCTGTATATGTAGGAGGAATAATTGATGATTTACTGATAGTTACTTGCTTAATCAAAACGTGTAATTTATTCCCACAAAATCTGAGGATGAAACTAAACGAGTGTTTAATATTACCACCCGATATAAGGTTACTAGTTTTAGGTAAAGTGAATGCAAACTTAATTTAAATTTAACTTGAAACAAATCGATCGAGCACTAGTTCTTTTGCACACGCTGTATCGTTAATGAATTGGTATCACACAAATTGTCAATTCACAACAAATATATTTACAAGTAACTATGCAATCTTATCCATGCGTGAAAATGTGGTTAAAATGACTTTAATCTAAATATACAAGACATTAGTTGACGATAAAGGTCGGCACTTTTGGTGTACAGGTGAGGCTACCCCATTGCGGTAGCGGTGATTTATATTTAAGAGGAAACAGGCGAAACTTTTACGTCAACGATATAATAAATATCGTAAAATTTGAGTACACAAGCGCTTTGTGTTGAAATAAATATTAAACAAAGTTTACAAATGGCGACTTCCTTCAACAATTGTTGTAAAAAGGATAATAATTTACTAAACTGGATTCACATTATAAAGTTAAATGAACTGTCCTTTGGAATTGTTAGTGAGTCCATCTGTTTCGCAAAATTCGGGAATAATTCCCTCAACTGGTGCATTAATTCTACGTCGAATGATGGAATGCAGGATTCAATGACCAACCAGGTTATTAAAGAAAAATAAAATACACAAAGATTTTACGGACGGTGGGTGTTTCTTTTTAGCTCAATTTCTTTGATAACCCAATTTCGAGTCTGAACCACTCATCGAAGATAATTGCTTTATTTGCATTACTTTAGAGGTCCACCCCCAGCAACTACATCCAGGAAGCTCACTTTAATTTTTCGACAGTCGCCATTCGGAAGGTTGATAAAATAAAAAGCACCCCCGCCAAGCTAAACTAACTAATTTTTCATTTTCCACTTTTTACTTTTTTTTCGGAAATTACTCGATATATTTGAAAATCAGAGCTGCGGACGTTAGTAAAATTCAATGTTGTCTGACTTTCATTTTTCCTTGCTCACGGCGTTTTTAATTGCTCTAACGGCGATGTTCAGGCCGCAATCCGGTAGATATTTTTTACAGCAACCCAAATACCTTTTTAAGAAAATATAGATACTGCGTCGTTCAAGCTTTAATTATTTCCCCGACTAGAATTAATCTTCAGAATAACGTGGTTTTACCAAATTTTTCAACAAAACTGGCTCGTAGAAGCAGAAAATTTAAGGGAATAGTCAAACATTTAAAAATACTTTGCAAATAAATAACTTCCTTATCCAACTATTATCCTTTAGCACGAATATATTTGATATAGTTTTAATGCAACTTCAGAAGTAAGGTTATACATACGGAAAATAAAGAACGTTATTTTCTACAGAAAACAAAAAGAAACATTTAGTTTACATACAATTTGATACCTAAGCTACTTTTCTAATAGTCACCCTTCAAATTTAAGCACCAGCGTTTCTATACTGTCTGCATATTCAATTTCCGCCAAGTTGTTGAACCGCCGATTAACGGCTTCTTTAAGTTTATGATCATTTGTGTAGCGGTTTCCATCCAAGAAGTTTTTCAATTTGGGGAATAAATGATAATCGCCTGGACCCAAGTCCAGGCCATACGGCAGATGTTCAAAGATTTCCCACTCAAACCGCTGAAGCAAGTCCTGTGTCAATGCAGCTGCATGCGGACGTGAAGGAGAATGATTCCCCTGATGAGCAATCCTCGTCGTTTGCTTTGAATGGTGCGGCGGAGTCGCTGAAACGTCTGACAGGCATGCAGTTGATGTGTAGGACACTCTTACTATCCCAATACACATTTGGCAATCAACACTTACGTCGAGATCCTCAAGGTAGAACTCTTGTTGATTTATTTAGAAATTTTCATGAACAAAGGTTTCTTAATGCTTAGTATCAATTAATTACTAAAATTATCTTGTGTAAAAAACTCATTTAAGGATGATTCTTTCGTTTTCCTTTATTTATTGTAAATGCTTACCTTGCTTTCTTCAAAATTTATATAATTCTTCCGCCACAGTTACTTTTATGTCGATAGTTCACCTTCGCTTATGATGTTTAACATCATTTGGTATCCTTTTGTCTGCATAACCCCTCTAGTGTTGAAAGTACACGTCAATGCTTGATTTGTTACATCACTACGGAACTGCTGTTCCTTTTAGTCTGGATACAGACGCCTTAAGCCCCAACTGTTCGCTGTACCATCAATTGCTTCCTACTTGAGCAGTCAACAAATGGATTAATTATCAATTGGCACTGGTTCATACTTTTGGGTACTACAAAGGTGACTGCTGCAGCCCCTTTCGGCAATGAAACAGACGTTACGTGTAAACCCTTTTCATTTAAATATCTTTTAGTAAACTATTGGCTATTTTGTTATTAAGGTTACTTATATACAGGGTGTCCGGGAACATTTTCCTTATTTCCAACAGGCAAAACCCAGTTAATAAAAGTCGTGTATTCTTGAAATAATTTTTGTTTATATTTACAAAGAAAGGAAAATCATTTATGGAAAATAACATTATCCAGGTGTGCCCCTTCGCACCACTGCATCTCTTCAAGCCAATATCGAAAATGCGCCATAACTCGTCGACATAGATCTGGAGTAATTGCTTGAATTTCTTGCCGAATTTTGTCTTTCAACTGTTTCAAAGTTGTGGGCATTTCACAATAAACTTTTACTTGAAATAATCCCATAAAGAAAAGTCAATGGGAGTTCAATCGGGACCTTTGACTGGAAAATTAATATTCCCCCGTTTAGAGATTTCTTTTCCAGGGAATAATTGTCTAACTATTTCTATTGACAGATTCGCCCTATGGACTGTGACTCCATCTTGTTGGACTCGCGTGTTTTTATCAAAACCAACAAAATTATCGTGTTTGGGCCTGAAAAAGTTCTGGAGCATATTCCTGTACCGATTAGAAGTAACTGAATTTCGATTACGTTTTAGATGTGGTCATATATTTGCCGTAATGCATTTTATTTTTATCAACTTTGCAGCATATGCGTAAAGTCCCTTTCGATTCTTAGCGATTGCATTCATACAAATGCTACATTTACTTTAATCTTTATATTTACAATTAACGCATACAACATCTGACGCACATTTCCTTACTTAACTTACTTAAATTAATACGTGCATCAATTAATAAGATTTATCAAGTATTGATTAACTTGTGATAAAGTATATCCTTAAAACTGGCATACTGTACGTTTAGTTAGATTGCATTACGGAACTATTACGCTAAGACAGCGTGTATTAGCTATTTTTTGGGTGCATTCTAAAAACTTAGAAATTCAATTTAAGCATCCGAATAAGCGCCGACATAATTTTTATTACTGTAAAGCTTAATATTTTATTCCTATATACGGTACGCGCATCCAATGATGCGTGATGATCTTAGTGTTTATAATACTCGTAACAGTTATTATCGAACAAAATATTTATGCTAAATGTATAAACATCACAAAATTTTCTGTATTTCTTTTTATTTTAAAAACACTATGAAACTTGTACATTAGTAAGGATGTAATAAATCCATTTTTGTTGTTACTTTTTCTTATTTCGCTGTTTAAAACCATTTATCCTCTTTCAGAAATTTAGATAATAAGTCCTGACTTTCTATTTTGCGAACTAATAGGTTAATCGATTTAGGTGTACATTTGCCGTACGAGAATCTCTCTAAGTCGACTTAAATTTTAGCTTTTATCTGACTGAACGGCGTGGCGCCTCTTAGCGTATTTCTTTCTTTCAACATTGACTTACTTCCGGGAAACAGAAGATTGAGCATAGACCGAAATTCATTTAATCCATCGTTTACTACATCGGCTCATTCCCTCATCTCCGAAGACACTTTTTTATTTTCTCATATACCCGTTTCATTCTATTTAAACCATTCTAGCGTTACAAAGTGAAATTTTATATTTAAGTTTATTACCTTCCTGACGTCCAAATAGGAATTCTATTCTTACGATTGTTAGGTTTTTACGATTGTCTCGAAAACGGTTATAACGATTTTTTAAAACTTACGTCTACGCCTAATTGGTTTCTCTGAGAAAATTCGTTGAAGTGAGCTGTCGAAGAAAATATTATCAGTTAAGCAGAGTTTTGCGCGTCAAGTTAATTGGATGAGTGACCATTATTGTACCTAAAGTAAACATAAATTGATATTTTAATGATTTGTGATTGTGATTTATTTTTGCGCTAAATTAACTGATATGTATATAGGAAGTTGTAAATGCATGAATTATTTACAATTTTAAGTTAATTTTAGAGTTTACAGTGTGGGCGTATACATAGGAACAAAACTAGTGTCAATAATATCAAATTAGAGTGGGCAAGAAAAAGTCGTGAGCTATCGCTCACCAGATTTTTTCTATTAAATTAACTTTTTGGTTCTCTTGTATAAATCGTAGTCAACTATAGCAATGCCGTTAAATAAAAAATTCGTTGTTAAAGTTCGTAATTTGTTCATATTTGAAAAATATTCAATCACACAGCTTAACGACTATTTTGAAATTCTAAATGTTTTTTTTTGACGCAGAATTCTAGTCGGGTGTTCTTGGTTGGAACGCAGTTTAAAAACGTTAGCAACAGGGTACTGCGAATTATATCTGTGCTTGTTTATTTCAGTCCATCAAATTTAAGTGCCTTTCGTGTAAGTTTATTAAAATTATTTATTATACTTCGTCAGTATCAATTATGCTTCTGATTTTGATATTGAGCCATGTTATTGCACTTTTTTGTTTAAAAAATTGTTTGTCAAGAGTTTGCTACAACCTTGTTGCGAATTGTTGTGTGTAAAGTTAATTATTTATCCAAGTAATAACTCCAGGATATTAAATGTGTCGTCTTAAGACACCTCCCAAGTATACTTGTACGTTTTGTATGAATATTTCGACTCACGCTATTCCACGCTACACTTGCAATTACTAGTAGCCTTTATTTTTTCTAAATTGAATTTAATAATTAATAACATTTCTTTCGGTTATAAATTTGTCAATTTAAACCATCGTATTATTGAACTTTGAATTAGTTATTGTTCCACTAATAAATCTATCCGTTTTTCATCATGTAGGTTAACCTAACTGGGTTAGGTAATTTGAATTGCATTGTTGTGGTAATTTCTCGGTAGCGATAATATCTACGAAGATTCCTTTTTGGCTAATTATATCTTGTTTCAATTTCAAGAAAGTACTTTGCGTTTGTATATTTACGAGTAGACCCCTCTGGATTCGAATCCATCACAGCCGATTACACGTGTCTGTTGTATACACTGGAGTTAATATTGCCTTTTTGCCAGCTGCTATCTTGTAACATATATTCAGCATGTTTAACATTTATTTTAACTAATTCCGTTTAAGTTATTACTTTTATTACTTTTATTAATTTATGCTACAAGGAAATTTGTATTTATTTCCTGTTTAAATATTTTCTCAATTTTTGTTATATTCAAGATGCCATAATATAATACTGGTCTATCCAGCTAATTACACGGCTAGCTAGGTAGAGGGTAGCTTTTGCCACATTTATATCTTTATTAACAACACTAAGCGTTACAGATTTCTATGACAATGCTATTTTTAAACTTGTATCAAGTTTTGACAGATGCTTAACATGCATGAGAGCTAGATAAATAACAAACAAATGTTCAAATTATTAGTACTAGTATTTCGTTGAACAAGGTTCCCTTGCGTTTATAACAAAAGGAACCTCGCATTTAAAAAAATAAATGATGGAAATAATAAAGCAGCTACACTGTGTGGTATAGTCAAGAAACATTTTTGATGAAATAAAGGAATTCGGAATATAACTAAAATATCATATAGGGTGTCCAGAGAAAGTGACAACATGATAGGTGATAACGGCCAACATTTAAGATTTTGTCACTAAGTAAATACTGGAAACTACTTCTTAAAGCTGATGTAATTATCTCATTATTTTATAGAAGTTATAATTAGAATTAAATAAATTATTTCGAAATCTCTAATTTCAAAAACAGTAATTTCCTCTTGTAACGTCAATAAATATTTAGAATAGTAATGATTTTTCAAAGTAACAATCATAAGTAATTTGTTTTAAAATAAGTTGAAGTTCCATTACAAATCCTTATTTTTTATATAAACTTAATTGCGGTCAACATTTAAAACGTGTCTCATGTTGCTTTACTTGATTTAATAGCTCACCAGGCAATGCACATTAAAAATTAGGAAGCGCTCGATTTAGAGGAAAATAAAATTTTAGAATCATCAGTTTAGTAATACATAATTAAAGGAAAGTGCGTTCAAAGAGGTAATATCAAAGTTGAAGCGTTTACGAAGAAAATTCAAGGGTAAAAGTTTCAAGCACTTTTTATCATGAAATCTTTCTGGTTGCCTTTGATTTATTCTTCTACTGGTAAACATCCGCTCAAGTGAGGCAATTATATCAAAATTGAATTGACATTCTTCTGAAAATGTCAGTAGGGTTTATGTCCTTTGAATATAACATTAAAATGGCATCTGGACTTTGAAGTTAATAAAACGTACGGATCGAATCCGAGACACGTGGCACTTACATCTTTCGTTCCCTTCGCAAAATATAATAGGCTTTCTGTTTACTGTCAAAAGCAGAAACGTGTAAAGGGTAGACATTAATATAAAGATATTTAAGTAAGAAGCTCACACCCGCCCGGGTCCTTTAAAAAAATAACCTGACATGATGAATTAATATTAAATTAATTATCAAATAAGGAAAAGTTGGAGTAGCAAGTGTTGGTTCAAAAATTTTGTTTGGTATCATTAAAGAACCCCTAAAGTTAGTCCAAGTCGTGTCGTGCTAAACTTTAAGAAAAAACTTTACGAATCCACATGTTTAAAACTTTATGGCCGTCAATTTACGGTAGGAAGTGGGAAGGTTATCGTTCTTTAAGTTTTATTACGAAAGAAAGTATCTGAAAAAGTGGCGAATTTTCGATAAAATCGAAAAAGTTTTCCTCGGAAAATATAAATACTCCTCTGTTCTCTTAAATCCCTCACCAATACAACACATAGTTTCGTACTTGGAAACGATCATAATGTTTCTCTGACAATTTCCGATTTATCAAAATATTTGCATAAAACCAGGACTGAAGATCCTTGACGTGTCAGGAATAACCGTGTATTTAGGCACGAACCTATGTTTGTAATTCATCATTTCGACACATCTCTTCAAACAAGGCCCGAAAATATTTTAACCCAAACACGTGTGATTATCAAGATCAACAAGGTTGACCATTCCTGTTTTAGTTTAATCCAGAATTATCCTAACTTATCCAGGTCTACCCTTGCTGCCAATAATTTCTCTTTATTTAATAGCTTCGTACTTCGTCCTTTGTTTTCTGCTTTGAACCGAGCGAAAACCATTACCCCAATTTAATACAAATTCATTACTTCGAATTATTTACAGTTGTTTCTTTATTTAGTTCGCAAGTGTCGTCTGTTTCATTATGTGTAAAATCAAAAATCATGGAAATTCAGGTAATAATTAGAGCTTTGAAGATACGCAATTATTAATAGCTGAAAACACGCGCTAATAGTCAAATATAAATTAAGCCTAAATTAGAAAGATTTCGGCTGAAATTGTTGGCAGATCCCTTTGTTTCTCAGTTAATTAAAATTTGGTGCAGTTTTGCAAGGCGTCGGCGAACTTTGAATGTTTCTTCTGTTTAAGTCAAATGAGATATCGCTAAATTTAATTATAAACAGTAGAGGCTAAACGCCTTTTGAAATCATAACGTAATATGTAACAATCTTATGAACAATTCTCGTAACTTATTCTCTTATTTCTGTTAAAATATGCCTTTAAATTTATTAATGCTAAAAATTCGTCTTGATCAAACCTGAAACATGAATCTACTTACACCAAAATAAAGCTATAATCTCCAGACCACAACATCTACTGACCTTAAAAAGGAATATTACAAATACAAAGGCTATTTACAAAAAAAGCGCTTCAGAATTATCACAGTTTTCCTGTAGTAATAATATCAGTCCAAAATATGTAAAGAAGGAAAATTGAGTGGAAGAAAAACTCGCTGCCAACGAGGTGTATATTGTTAAAGCAAATCAGCGACGTCATCACTAGAATGAAAATTCAAACGCAGCCGAGATATTCCAAAATGAGAGACGCCGTAAATGACTAACCGAAAGCAGAAATAAAAACTTTGATAAAGGCATCAAGACAAAGAATTAATGAAAACATTCAGAAGAATCAGCAAACCCCAAAAAACATGAATAAATAAAGCAATACTAACGCGTAAAATGCAACTAATCATTACAAAGGAAAGAAGAAGACAAGGCATATATCAAAAAGAAAAATCAAACTAAGTACGGGAGTGCTCTTTTAAACGTGCAGCCTAATATTTTTATATTTGGATGAAATCACCTAAAAGTCTAATACATTTAGTCCAACGCTTTTGTAACTTTTAAAAAATCTTCCGTAGCTTCTTCAAAAACGCGTTAACAGCTTCTATGACTTCATTGTCTGACTCATAGCATCTCTCAGCAATGATGGATTTCAGTTTAGGAATCTAAAACTAATTCAAAACTGCATTCAGCAGCAGCAGACTTGTCAACACACCTTTCCGTAGTTCTCCTTTGCGCTTTTTTCTAATTTCTTGCGTAATTTGCGAAAAATTGATGCATAGTAATTGCCAGTAATTGTTTGGCACTTTATTAATAATCCATCAACAAGATTTCCTTACATTCCCAAAAAACTGTGACCATAATCTTTCCCGCAGATGGAATTGTCTTGAATTCTTTGGAGGGTGTTGAACGATGACGATGTCATCCTTGTGACTGCCCTTTTTGCTCTGGAACGTAGTGATGCACCCATGTTTCATTGACAGTTATCAATTGAGCCAAGAAATTTTCAGAATCTGTCTGGAAACGGACTCAAATTTGTTGTGAAATGCCTAAGCGTATTTGTTTGTTCTCGACTGAAGTATTCTGGAAACCCAATGCGATGAATGTTTTTTTTCATTCCTAATTTATGCACTGGAATTTTGTAAACATTGGTTTCACTTACCTTTGTAATGTATGCAACGTGCCCAACTATTAGAAGCCGGCCGAAACTCCAATTTCTTTTACTTTTTCCGCCATTTTACTTGTTGCGGCAGTTTTTGAACGCCTAGGCCGCGTTTCGTGCTTTGTGGAAGATCTTCCACCTTTTTTACCGTTACACACGATGGAGCGGATTCGCCCAAAGTTTCCTACATGTCTTCCAAAATTTGACATGTCGTCATTTCTTTCATGTAGAAATATTTTATACCTGCAGGAATCTCGTTTTGTCTATGTTTGCAAAATGATTGAACACTTCAAGTTTGCCAAGGTGTACTATTGTTTCTGGTTTTCCGTGGCAACTTGATATTTGGCAGATGTTGCACGGATATATTGATAAGTAAGCAGACAATATTAAAAACCTGTATCTTGAGTCGTCCGGTATTAGGCTACAAATATAAAAAAGCACCAACGTATACCGTCAAAAAAACGAAACAAGAGTTGGAGAATTTATAGGAGAGATACACTATAGACACGATAATAAAATATTCTTGAGTAGAGATCCACTTCGAAAAGAAAACAGAACAAAGAATATATAAAAAAAATTAAAAATAGTCACTGTAGAAAATTGCAAAATAAAAACAAGTAGAAGAAACATTACAAAACAAAACTAGGAATGCCAAGGGACAAGTTGTAAGCGCGTCTGAAATTCTTACATTTGTCATTAATGTGGAAACACTCCGTACATACATCCATGTAGTAATAATAAAATCTAATTGGTGAATTACCAGTATCATTTTTATGCCAAAATCACAACTGTAAATGTGTAAATTGTATAATTCCATTTTAACAACAATTATTAAAATTCGAAAATCCCAGGTTACGTTTTATAAAACATAGGGGCATTTTTCTTAAAAATATTAATTCAGCAATTCCCGTGAGAAGGCTTGCAAGTCTAAAGATAAACGTTAACCCCTCTCGCCTTCCCCAGTCAATTTCAAGGATAAAACTTCGATTACCAGTAGTAGAGACCTGAGAGTTACAAGTTAAGTTGCTTTTCCGCAGTGCGAGCCCAGGCGTTATTTAAAATATACAATTGAAGAGTTACTCGAATGATGTAATAGGTGATCAAATTGGTAGACATTTGGTCTGTTTCCATAATTCACTTCCGGAGAGGCATGTAAACTGCTTATTGTAAATCAAATTCATTTGTTATCATTATATACAACCTTTATAAACCCGTAGTGTAGTTGTAGTAACACACACTTTCTTTCAGATGTTAGTTAATTTTAAGCGAATAACCTATTTTAAATACTTCGTCCAAATTGTACCTGATCGAAGTGAGAGCCCAGGGGTGTGCATGAAGTCATCATATCGTAAGTACCTATTAATACAATTCCCGATCTAAAGGTTCGGAGATCGGGTACTTTGTTTTCCCAGCTTTTATAACAACAGACCTCTTAACTATTATCTATCCTTTATCGTTAAAAACAAAGTGGTGCCCTTATTTACGACTATTTTCCTAATTTTTGGACACCTACTTAAAACTCCTGAATTTTAGCCTAATTGATTTCATCCAAACTATGGAACCTCCCCAATCTCCTCCACTGTGGTGGCCGGAGCAAACCTGATAATTCAGGAAAAATAACACCTTTGACGACCCCAGGGGCGCAAAGTACAATGAATTGGGGAGTATAATAAAGGACTGAGTGGATCTCCAATATTAGCCAACAACCATGGAATAAGAAAGAAATTCCAGAAGACTGGTCAGAAATTTAATAATTTTTATCGTACGGAAAACGTGAGCGAAAACAGACAATATTGAATTTTAAATTATAAATAATTAACTGCCAACGAGATCAAAATTTTTAGGTACACTTATAACCGCATAAATCGTTACAGTAACATAATGTTTAAGGTAGACAAATGGTCAACTAGTATTTAAAGTAACAAAGGAATATACAAAATTCAGGCGACAGGCATAAGTAAATGCGTGATTCAGACACAGTAAATATATGTTAAAATGTTATAAACTGCATTTTCATAGATCTAAAAACGCAATTTAGAACTGCTAGTGTAATAGCGCCTAACAGAGAAAATCCAAAATTTATTGAACTAACGTAAAAATAAACAACAAAGTTTCAAAAATACTAGAAACATTCAAGAACTTATTAAAAGGTTTGTACTCGTACACGCTATATAAAAATACTTTTCCATCTCCAGCTTAAAGAGTGGCGAATTAATATATAAATGGCGCGGTTTGTAAAAATCGTAATTGGTTCATTGATAATTAAGTAAATTACATATAACATACATTGTTTAAGATAGTTGCAAAAATTATGAAAGACGCTTCAATTGTGAATAATTAAATAAAATCAATTATTTACAAGAACAAGACGAACAAAGAATATAAGGTAATTAATTCTTGCCTGGGAAAATTTACAAAACAATTCGTTTAGACAAGAGTAGCATACAAAATTAATCGCCAATGTTTAAAATGAAGTAACTGGAGTTCAAGTTAGGTAGCAGCAATAAAACTTCCAAGACAGGGTACCTAACACTGTTCGTTAGAAGATAGCAAAGGTGCCTTTTAATAAAAAAAAAACTGCGCGCTAAAAAAATTATTCTTACAGCCATGATCATCACGCTCCCGCAAGAAATCGTCAATGAAATTCACAATAGGAAATAAATCAAATCGATATCAGACAGAAGAAACTTGTTCTCGCGGAATTCGACTATACCAGGAAGTACAAAAACAACGACGTCACCTATTCCAGCACAAGCACTGCCTCCGACGACGTTAGAAAAGGTGTATTCTTTCGACGACGAAGATGAAAACTAGGCCAACAAAACCGCTTCAGAGAATTCAGACGGCCACATTACACGTGAAGGAAAGAAGCGAAAAATAAAAAGAACCATTGCAACAGAACCTGAAAACCCTTCAAGCAAATTAAAAGTTGGAAACAGGCGCGAACAACTCCCACAAGAAGAGCTAGATCAAGAACCTGAACTGTAGTCCACAGCAGTATCCAGCCGAATCCAAAAGGGGTGTCCAAGAAAGTGTCTCCACTTGTAATTCGAAGCAAGGATAACTCATTAAACATCGCCAGCTACCTTGTGAACAAGAACCTAAAAATAATTAGGTCAAAATCATCGTGCAAGGCAAAGTATACAACCTAAAGCAGAAGCTGGCTTTAGGAAAATAACGGCGTAATTAAAATCTAACTCAACTCCGTTCCACACATACCAGTCGGAAAAGCAGAAAATCATAAAGGGAAACCTAAACAACTTCAGACTCAGAAATCCTGGAAGATCGGAAACAAGGGCTGCCGGCCATTTGGGCACGTATAATGCCCGCGACAAAGATAGGGCACCGATGCCCTCAAATTATGTAGAATTGAAGAATAGCGACTCCGGTAAACGTATTTGCGATACTGACGCAGTTCTGCAGCTTCTGATTAGTGTCGAATTACTCCGTGTATAAGCTGGAATCATGAAGTGGTATAGATGATAAAAATACGGGCACTCATAACGAAGTTGCCGCGCTGAACATAAGTGTATGAAGTGCATACAAAGTCATTTCACCGAAACATGCATGAAACCGAAGGATGCACCGTTTCAGTGTGTTAACTGCAACAAAGACCCCACAGCTAATTACAGAGGATGCCACAGTATCCAAAGAACATAGCCGCAACCAGAAAAGCACTATCATACGCAGATGCAGCAAACAGAAACTGCGAAAGAATCCAAACAAACGCCAACACACGTGTAACTGAAGCCCACGCCCCCCTGCTTTCCAATTATACATAGATTCTAAGAGCGGGATTAATCACCAGGCGTTGAAACGCATATCCACGCTAAATGAGGGTATATCCAACATTCTAAGCTGATTTCCGGATATTTTAAAGGTATTCGTGCAAATAGACTAGAAAGATAGTCATCCCTTCCTGGGAAGCCTAAACTATGCCACGCTATACATACATTAAGAAGAAAAATCTGATGGAGATATAAGAAATACGTCCCAGGGACTCCGATCCAAATAAAAAATAGAGGATAGATAACTTCGTTTACAATGCAAATTGGGAGCTATTATATATACCGGGTGATTCAAAAAATGTGGGTATAACTCAAGGAGCTCATTAGGCATTTCATTTGGAGTAAAAAATATTTAATATACTCATATCCGATTCCTAAGGGTTACTGAGATAATGAAGAAAAACTGTGTGTTTAGTAAACGATATCTTAAAAAATAACTAGCTAACAGAAAACAATAAAAAACAAATAAAAATCACAATAATTGTTCAAAGTGGTTGCCATTAAGTTTTATGCATGCTTCACAGCGACGAACAAGTGAATTTTGGGTACTGCGCAATTGCTCGCGCTGTTGATGAATTTCTGCAGCAGCTTGATGAAGCCGATTTATTAAACGTTCTTGACTTTCGATTGGAATAAAGTAGCCTTTTTTTTCAGACAACCCCACAGATAAAAGTCTAGCGGACTCAAGTCTGGTGAACGAGCTGGCCATTGAACTGAACCTACGCGCCCAATCCATTGCTGAGGGTATTCGTTATTCAACCAAGTTGTTACAGCACCTGCAGTATGAATAGGAGATCCATCTTACTATTGATAATAATAATCACTAGTGCACTAAACTGACACAAATCGAGAAGATAAGACAACTTACTTCTCACGAATAAATTATTTGACAAAATGTGTTCGTTATTATTTTTCATAGCAACTAGATGTAATCTACAGTTATAAATAAACAGTTTTTCCTCATTATCTCAGTAACCCGTGAGAATCGGATATGGATATATTATAATTTTTATTCCAAATCACCTGCCTAATGAGCCCCTAGATTATTGTCCACACCTTTTGAATCACCCTGTATGCAAGAAAATATTCTTTAAAATTGAAAAATAAGTTAATTGATATGGTCAGTATCATATAAGCATTCTTAGGTTCTTGGACATGAATCGAATCTGAAACCGCAATATTCCTGCTTCATATTGTTGATAAAAAAGGCTATTAACTGCGTTCTTCTTCAACCCACGAGCAAATTATCTTCGTGCAACTTTAAGCACGAATTGTGGATGATGAACTACCACACAGGAAAGTCATAGCATAATGTTTATCGAGACGGTTTGAGGTTGCGGGTACAGACTAGCATTAATTTCTGTGCTCGTTTGGTGATATGCCTCTGATGGCTTTGCTACAGTACCGGAAGCAATTTGTTTCACTATGGGTAAACAACGGTCGTAGGGTCCATGTATTTCTTGACGATCCTGACTGAGTGTTGATTGGTAACTAAACTTCACCCTGAGAATTTATATTTAGAGGTTCCACGATTGGTGACGTTTGACTATTCTTTTGAAGAAGACAGTCATGACGTTTGACGTAAGTTGTGTATAAACTCTAGTATTAAATAATAGCTTGTAGGTCTTTATTATATTGTATTTGTTTGTAATATGAGGCTCGTTCGAAAACTAACTTCAGTTACTGCGCAAAGCAAGAAATATTGGCGGCGCATTCTGTGACTCAGTGCGCTTTAAGCTGTGCGAGTGGAACATCACACTGCACGCGTTAGTTCAATATAATCTTATAAAACAAATGCCGTAATAGAAAATCTCACCAAGTGCGAGGTGCGTGGTGTGACAAGATTTCGTTGTGTTAAAAGACCTTTCAGCAGCAGACTTCATCTTAAATAGTGTGTTGGATACGGCCCAAACTCGTATATGAGCGAAGATGTTGTTCATTGGTGGGTCTAATTTTTAAAAGTAAAAACCAAACATTCACGATGAAGAGGGCAGTTTAAGCCTTAGTCGGTAATGATCTCGTAAAGAAAATTGATAACCAAGTTCGTGGGAAACGTCAGTTTGCGATTTTGAACCTTTGTTGACGATTCCCACAAATTTCTTAGGCCATTTTGTACGAAGTAGTTAGTAACAACGTAGACTTCTGCTGGGTGGATACCAAAACTGCTTACTGAAACCACGAAACCAAACGAATGTGCATAGCTTGCATTTGCGGTATAACGCGGAAGGTAAAGAAGTTTATAACAGAATTGTTACTAGCGACAACGAGATTTGGGCAGCCTATGTTAACGATTACACATAGTAGCAGTAAATGACATGGAGTCAAACTTTGTCAGCGAGGAGTTTTTTGGGATGCTAAGGGGATTTTGCTTATCGAATTTATGTTTTCTATTGTCCTCGCAGAGGAAGCAACTGGCCTTGGCCCTTTTATTTTCGGGACGTCGTGACCGGACGTACCCCGAAATGAAATGTTGACCCAATCGGGTGCACCAAGGACACCGGAGGCACGTCTCTGGGGAGGAGACCTGCAACTCACATAGTCACTGTTTTAAAATAATGCGAACTGAATAATTAGTCTTAATAAAAGCACTATTTCAAT
Organism: Phrixothrix hirtus; assembly: GCA_024586415.1. Lineage (NCBI taxonomy): Eukaryota > Metazoa > Arthropoda > Insecta > Coleoptera > Phengodidae > Phrixothrix > Phrixothrix hirtus. The sequence continues at coordinate 25,258 of JAHWXV010024918.1, forward strand.
TTTCAAACAATATCAGAAGTAAAACACGTAGCCGATCGAAGTGAAAGAACAATAAGGTGACCTCTGTTGCTGTACAAACTGCAGTCGAGTCATAGAATATAGTCTTAGCAGTGTCCACCAAACACTGTTCCTACGGCCGTTTTATGCGCGCTGAAATTGTTTCATGCTACGAAACCTAACACAATATAGTATGCTAGTAAAATGTTAACCTGGGGTACAGCTCTCTCAGTTGGTATTATCTTACGTAGCATCTTGAATATCAGGGAACGGATTACCTATGTTAGGTGGCAAAAAATCCTTTCGAAGGGTACCCTTGCGAAAACTATTTTATTCCGAACTTTGCCCTGACAGCTTGTGGCAAAACATTGTTAGCGTTCCGGAAAGCACTTTACAGTAAGTTAAACATTCTTTAAAATTATAAGTAAGTACATATGATAATTCGATCCTGGTGCTCTTTCCATTGCAACACCGAACCCACTTCACGACAAAACCGAATTTTTTTTTAAATATATAATATTAATATTTTATAAGCTGTTAAATTTTAGTATACAAATTTACTAATAATCCTAATGAATAGTCATCATCTAATGTTTAACGCTTACATTATCTAGATTTCATGGGTAAGCTGAGATAAAAACGTTGAAGTCCCGATGCCGGAGTTTATAACTTCTGAGGTCGGTATAGGCGTTTAACAAGTTCTCATGTCGAAATTGTATGTATAGAACTGACATGCACAACTTCTTGTATCAGGGTAGACGTACAAGCTAGGGTCAACAGCATAGATCCGAGAAGCGACCTCTAGGGGCCGTGTACATAAAACATTGACAAATTGATACAAACCGCCCTGTTTACGCCACGTTCCAATTCAATCCATTACTGTCTAAATTAACAAAAACAGACCGTTAATTAGTGATTTTCCTAAATAAGTAAAATCGTTCCTGTAAACAAAATTGATACATTATTATAAGCTATTCACAACAAGTCGTTTTTACTTATATAAATACAATCTCTGTATTTTCATAATCAACGGCTTACCATTAGTTAATTGCATTTAATGCCTGTAAATATTATACGAGCCATGTTCAGAAGCTAGCCTGTTACGCTATAAATAAAAGTCTGGTATGAGACAACATACGACTTAGATACGCAAATAGTGTCCAAAAATGATCGAATTATTATTCCCATTTATTTTGGAAACAATAATTATAAAGGTCACCCGTACAAGTTACTTGACATGCAAAAGGCTGCTCAACTGCAAAAATTTTCTCTGATAACTTGCTTCAGCGCATTTTTCAGAAAAACTGTTAAGTTCAACTAAAAGGATATTAAAGACACAATAACCGTAGTAAGTCTAAAAAAATGTTATAACTGTTTTTGAAAAAATCGCAAACAAACTTAAAGATTGCAAGAATATAGTGGCACTTCCGGTCATTCGATTCTAACTAAATTCTTGAAGTCTTGCGTGGAAGATTAAAATCTTAAATATAAAATTCCGCCTTTATATGATGTTTAGTTTTTAAGATTATTGTGAACAATTAATACTTTAAGTATTTCCGGTTACTCGATTTTCGAAAATTTGTTAGACAAACTGCTTGGTTTATATAAAACGGAATGAAGTAGCTCAGAAATATACTACGTTTTAAAAAAAATCATTATGGTCGATTTCAAGAAAATCGCGAAAAACGATAATTTGGATAATATCTAAAAATCGTTACAGCCGATTTCAAGACAATCGTGAAAAACGGAAAATTCGGAAAATATTTAAAAATAACAAATAAAGTTGTACTTGCAGTTATTAGATCTTAAGCAAATTCGTAATTTAGCATACAAAGGTACTTAGGATTTCGAATATAAATTTTTATTTACATAGGACTTTCAGTTTCATTGTTAACGGTAAGAGTACTTCCATTACGACCGATTTCGAGAAAATCGCGAAAAACCAAAAAATGACAAGAGTAAAGTGGCGCTTTCGGTTATTGGATTTTAGCGAAATTATTGCAGTCGTATGCGAGGCTGAATATAAACTCAAATATAAAATTTTGTTTATCTATAGCTTTTCGTTTTCGAGATATCCTGTTCACAGGCATACGCATACACACACGCATACTCACACGAGCCCTAGCCCACACCCGCACACGCGCATGTACACGCATACGTGCACGCACACGCACACGCACACGCACACGCACACGCACACGCACACACACTCTCTCTCTCTCTCACACACACATACAGGGAGAGAGAGAGAGAGAAAGAGAAATAGACCAATTTTAAAAACATGATTTTCAAACTCAGGGGACCCGAAAAGGTGTATTTCCACTAAAATTTCGACATCGAAAATTTTGGACGAAAACAATACTTTACACTATATTTCATTTAAGTAAGAGAAAATAAAGAAGTGATGTAGATAAAACTATTTTATTACTTATATCATAAAATTACAGCTTTCCATTACTTTTTGATATCATTACCGTGTAATTTCAAGTACTTGTCATATCGTTTCACCACGTTCCGAATACCATTTTCATAAAACTTATCCGCCTGGAAAATGCAGTCAACTTGTCACAGCATGTTGAAGTTCTTCACTGTGATTATTGTGGTATGATCCCAGCCACTTCTTCGTGTAAGTAAATAGATAAAAATCATTTGCAACCAAGTTGGGACTGAAGGGGGATGATCGAACGCGTCCCAATTAAATTGGCTCAAAAGGTTTTAGGTTATCCGAGAACTGTTAGGACTAGCGTTACATGCGAAATCATAGAACTGGACGTCAGTATACCACGACAGTCGTTTTGAATATCTCGTCTCAGTTTTTTCAGTCCCAAAGAAGGCAACAGGAGTCGCCGCCAGCTCCCTAGAACTACAACCGCTTCTATGTACATTCACTGCGTAATATTTAAGCATCTGGCGAGCACTCGCTATCCGTGTCGTAAACAGTGCCACCACCGTTCGAATACGTCGAGGGCGTTGGGGTCGATCTCAAGGTCTCACTTCGGCGCAGAGATTGTCCACAGGTCCCCTACTCAAAAGAGTCGGGCTTTGGGGGCGCCAGTAGCCCTGTAAATGTGAGCGGACGAACAGAAGGGACGTCTAAATCCCCTATAAGGCATTAGCCTTTCGCCCCATCCTCCGGCCTGAGCAGTAATTTAGCGGCTGAAATCGCCCTCTCACAAAAAATATGTTCCCCTCCACAACGGATGCTAGCTTTTATAATGCGAGCGGTTAGTGCTTCCAAATATCGCTATAGGCACCAAGCAGAGATGTGCCATCATTTTGGCGTTTGCCTTAATAGTCCCTACCACGACCACCGCTTTTAGTCTTTGTCTCCGCCAGCTTGATTGCGGGACATTAGATGACTTCTGATAAATCGACTCGGACGGCTTGATCCTGAATAGGTTATCTTATACTTCTGTTTACTATGATTTCTGCTTACCATTGCGAGATATGCCGCAGTCCAGTTCAGAGACAGGATGACGACGACTACATTTGTCGAGCTTATCGATAATTTCCTCCACAGAGACATGCTACGATGCCCTTGATGGACTCGAATTGATCAACATTTCACTTCGGGGTACGCCCCTATAGTACAGTCAATATCCGAAGTGATCGTTGTACCACGCTCCATAAATCAACAAGCAAAATTCCCTTAGCATACCAAAAATTTGCGGCCATAATAATCCTCTCTTACAAAGTTTGACGGACTCTCTTTGATTTGGCTGGTGAAGCGATATAAATCCATGCCATTTACTAAGATTTTGTCTTAGAGTTTCAAAAGCTGCCCTAGTCGTGACACCAGTCACAATTCTGTTATAAACTTTTTCATCTTCCGCGTTATACTTCAGCAGAAAACTCTGCCCATTCGTTTGGTTTTGTAAATTTCAGTAAGTAGTTTTGATAGCCACCGAGCACAAAACCTTTGGTAGACCAAGTTTTTAATGACTACGTCGTACATAGCAGTCCGAGAAATTTGTGGGAATCATCCAAAATGTTCCGAGATCGTAAATCGGCGTTTCTCGCGAACTTGCTTATCAGTTTTCTTTACGGAATAAGTGACTGCAGAAGACTTACACTACCCTCTTCATAGCTAATGTTTATTTTTCCACTTTTAAAAATTAGAGCCACCAACGCACAACATCTTAGCTCATACCATTTGGGCCGTATGCAACACATAATTTACGATGAAGTCTGCTGCTAAACAATTTTTATGACATAAAGAAGTCTTGTCACAACACGCACCTCGCACTTGGTGGGACTTTCTATTGCAGCATTTGTTTTGTAAGGTTAAAATGAACTAAAACGTGGCAGAGTGGTGCTCAAATTTCACAGTTAGAAGCGTATTGAGTCAAAAAATGCGCCGATACAGCAGTTGTGGCATCGCTATTTCTTGCTCTACGCAATAACTGACGTTAGTTTTAGAACGATCCTCGTATTACAAACAAGTACGATACAATAAATACCTACAAATTATTATTTAATACTAGAATTTACACACAACTTCTGCTAAATGGAAATTCGCAGAGTGAACTTTAATTATTAATCAACACCCCAACGGAGTCGATAAGAAATACCCGGACCCAACTATCGTTGTTTACCCACAGTGACACAAACTTCTTTCGGTACTGTAGCAAAGCCATCAGGGGAATATCACCAACCGAACGCAGACAGTAATCCTGGTCTGCACGTGTAACCTCAAGCCATCCCGATAAACATTGCACTATGACTTTGCTGTGTGATAGTTTATCGTCGACAATTCGTACTTAATTGGCACGAAGATAATTTGCTCGTGTGTTGAAGAAGAACGCAGGTAATACTCATATTTATCAACAATATGAAGCAGAAATGTTGCGGTTTCGAGTTTGATTCATGTCCAAGAACGTGGATTGCTTACATGATACTGCCCATGCCAATTAACCTATCTTTAAATTTCAAGGAATATTTTCTTGCATATATAAAATAGGCCGCAATTTTCCTTGTGGATGAGATTATCTATCTTCCATCTTTCAATGGCATTGAAATCTCTGTCGTTATCTCTTTAGCTCTATCAGATTTTTCTTCTTAGTGTATGTATAGCGTGACTTAGCTTAGCTTCCGAGAAAGGGATGGCTATTTTTCTAGTCTGTTTGCACGAATATTTTTAAAACATCCGACAAACAGCTTAGAATGCTTGTTATATCCTCGTTTAGCGTAGACACGCTTCTCAGCACCTTCAATATGATTGATCTCGTCCTTAGAATCCTAGTGTAATCAAAGACCAGGAGCCGTGGTCACCGGTTTGACGGATGTTGGATTTTTTTGGGTTTCTTCGGGTTTTTTCGTTGTTTTTGTTAGCTGCTAGCGGTGTGTTTGCATTTGCAGACTCTGCTTACCAGAGGACTTTCTTGGCCGTGGTGATGTTCTTTAGATAACGTGGCATCCTCTATAATTGTCACACTGCAATGACGCATCTTTTGGTTTCATGCCATTTCGGTAAAATGACTTTGTCCGCACTTCACACACTTATATTCGGCGCGGCAACTTAGTTTTGAGTACTCCTATTTTTGGCATCTCTGGCATTGTATGATTCTCAATATTTTACGGGCTAATTTGACACTAATTAATAACTGCAGAACTGCTTTAGTGACGTTGATACGTTTACCGGAGTCACTCCTCTCCAGTTCTACATAATTTAAAGGCGTCGGCAACCTAACTTTTCCGCGGTGCATTATACGTATCAAAATGGCCAGGAGCCCTTATCCTCTCAGCTCTTCTAGGATTTTTAAGTCTGAAATTGTTTAGGTCTCCCTGTTACGTCCTGGCGAACGTACCAATAATTTGTGATAAACTTTGTATATAACATTTTCCATTCTAGGTGGTGTTTCTCTATGACCGAAAGGTTAAATTTATTTATCAATTGAATTTAGAGGTTAAAAGTAATTTGGTACAAGTAGTGTTTAGGATTAGTGTTTTTAATTCTTTCAATTCCATTAATATAATTAATATTTCCTGTATAATAGTAGGTGGTTTGTAACATTTTCATTTAAGTTAAATAACATGGCCGAATAGAATTTCCGGTTGTTCGTCATGATTCGAGCATTCTGTGCGAATGAAATTAATTTTACCGTTAGACGTTTTCCAATTGGGAATGGCACATTCCGCCATAATGTGCTTGAGTGCACAGGTTGAAAAGTGATTTCATTCCTGTATTAAGCTTAACTGAATTGAAAATATGAACCTAAACGGTTTCTATTAAGTGCAAACGTTGTTTTGTGAATATTATTTCTTGTGTTGTTTACCATGGAATTGCCCAAGGTAGCATCTTTTGATTTGTTATTTCTAAATAAGGAATTTTCTTTTTAGTAAGGGCCGTTAGTAATGGGTACTATTAGATTTGGGTACAATCATTAGGAAATATTAATAATTAGTACATAAAAATGGCAATGGGACACGTGGCCCAAACTGCTTACGTCAGATTCTAGTAGTGGTGACATCATGTGATTAAAGATGTTAGAATAAATAGTCTGGGATACGGCCGGAATTGAAGTACAAATGTCCTATCAATTGAACCAATAAACAACTATGGGACAGCAAAATTTCTTGACACCTGTCCTGCAGGTCATAAGCAAGTAATCTAAGTTTATTGTATTAACCTGAAGTAGGAATTCAATTAATTCCTGT